>JAQGBX010002005.1:0-22085 GCA_034698745.1 Megaphyllum sjaelandicum | reverse complement strand
TATCAGTATATAGTCCAAAAAACCACTATTCATAGTGATAGTTATAGTGACCGTATACTGATCTTTCCACCAGGGCGTGTAAAGAGTAACTATACTTGAAATGTTCCTCTTTTATACAAATAAAGTAGGGAAGTAAATAAGATGTTCGATCTAAGGTAGAATACATCAATTCAGCTTCGCATTTTCATGTTTATTAGATAAACATGAGGTAAAAATAAATAAGCGAGATGGGACCGAACTGAACTTAAGTAAGCCTACATTACTAACTTACGCTCAGCCTTTCCGAGAATACTGATACAATTTCATCTAAAAAACTAGCTTTTTTTCAGATTTTTTAGACGTTGGTTGTTTACCTTTTTCGGAAAAGAACTTTCATGCTGGATTTCGGAAGGATGCAATTTTTTACCTGAAGATGCGACCTTTTTCTATCAGAAACTAGCCTAAATTATTGATCATCGCAGTCATGGTTATTTACCCTATTTTCTGCGCTAACTTGATAACTCCGTGCAATTTTAACTGACGGGATTCATTTTACCATACATGATTCATGATTCATTATGTTTGGAAGGGTAACTTACAGATGCAATGTCCATTAAACTTTTCATTTACCAAGAATTTCCCCTCGATACGCCATTGATCACATTTGATATCACTAAAATGTACAGCGTATAGATGATCATCCATGAGATATGCAATCATTCATGGCCGAGTTGACCATCCATGGCAAAGTTGACAATCCATGAATTATTGGATCATCCATGTCGGAGTTGATCATCCATGGCATGGTTGATCACCCATGGCATACTTGATCGTCCAATGGCATAGCAATTCATCCATGGCATAGCTGACGATCCGTGAATTATTTGATCGTCCATGGCATAGTTGATCATCTCCAAGGCATAGTTGATAATCCATGGCGTAGCTAATCACCCATGGCGTAGCTGATCATCCATGTCGGAGTCCATTAACCATGTCGGAGTCAATCATCCATGGTATAGTTGACAATCCATGGCGTAGTTGACGATCCGTAAATTATTTGATCAGCCATGGCATAGTTGATCAGCCGTGGCATATCTGATTGCCCTGGCATAGTTGATCATCTATATGGCACAGTTGATCGCCCAACAGTATATTTGTTAATCCATGGCATACGTGAATATCCATGGCATATTTGATCAAATATAATGGTCATATTTGCCATATTTGATAATCCATGGTATAGTTGACGATCCATGAATTTACTGACCATTCATGTTATTCGTGAATATCCACGGCATAATTGATCAAATATAGATAGTTCCATCTGCAATATTTGATCAAAAATAGTCAAATATGCCTCATTTGATCAAATATAGTCAATTATGCCATTTTTGATCAAATATAGATGGTCATATATGCCATATTTGATCAAATATAGATGGTCATATATGCCATATTTGATCTTCTCTCGCATGTGATTGATCATGCATATGGCATGTACATTTTTAAAATGTCCATACATGTCGATTACTTAGCCACGCCCATGTATATTCCTTTATTTTTTCACTAGGGAATGGCAGCGGAGGAAGGCGGTATTGTCAGAGGAATAAAAAAGCCCACCAACAACCTTCCGGTTAAATAATCCTCCGTAAACTGCTTTAAGGTTTTCCTCCATTAAACCGGATCAGACGAAATGTCTGGTTTGTCATTTCACCTAGCTCCCATTGAGTCTGAAGGTCGATCGAAGTGACCTCTACTGATCTCTCAAAGACCTCGAAGATAACCGAAGAGAAGATGGAAGAAAGAAGAAATACAAAAAGAAGAAAAAAGAGCTGCAACAAGATGTCGCATCTGTATTCAAAGGATGTCGACGAGACTAAACGTTTTCATTGACACAATTAACCGAGTCTTTCATGGACGACGTGCTGGTAGGCCATTTTTCAGAAGCTCCATCAGAGCGGATGCTCCAAGAAAAAAAAAAGAAAAAGAAGCAGCCATGGAGTTTCATCTTTTAATCTTTTATCAAATCCCACCTTCATTGGCAAAAACAAAATTAAAGATGGTAGGATTATGTGCCAGGAAAAAAGGTGAAGTTCAATAGTCGAGACTCGGATCCGGATGAGTTAACGGTCGTTAATAAATCAGGGTATAATGGGGAACGGTGCAACGTCGATTCAATCTTTTTTTTGTGGATTGAGGGGGTGGTGGGGGGAGGGGGAAACTTAACGTGATGGGATTAACGGCGATTAAACGGCTAACTGGAAGGCAATTAAAAGGTGGGAATTACAGAAGTAACCTCATTCAACGTTCAGACTCTTGGAGAATCACTAAGTAGGATCTCTCGCTCAATAATTCAGCTAAGTTTTCAAGCTACGATTAAACGTTGCAATGCCCAGATTTTCCAGAGATGATCAGCAAAGACCCCGAAATGAGCAGTTTACAGGACTGATTTCTAGCGAGTCCATGGACACTAGGAAAAATTAATTATTTAGTTCTGTCAGCATGTTTGGAGGAAATCAATATATGTTGACAAAATATATATGTAATATATGCAAAATGAATTCGGAAATCGTAGAAAATTTTCCAAATTTGTCGTCGGAAATTGTTAAATTTTTTTGCTAATTTGTCGTCGGAAAAGGTAGACATTTTTGTTAATTTGTCCTCGGAAAAACGAGGAAAATTTTTGCAAATTTGTACTCTGAAAATGAGAATTTTTTTTTGCAAATTTGTGTTCAGAAAACGTGGAAAGTTTTCGCAATTTTTTTTTTTTTCAGAAAAAGTGGAACAGTTTAGCAAAATTTGTACTCTGAAAACGTGGCACATTTTTGCATAAGTGTACTCTTGAAAATGTAGCAAATAGTGCAAATTTGTTCTCAAAAAACGAGGACAATTCTTCCCTGACTTCTTCAAACATTTTCGAGTTTCTTTGGAAAATTGTACAAATATCTACTCGGAAAACGAGGAAAATTTTGCGAATTTGCACTGAGAAAACTGGAAAGTTTTGCAAATTTGCACTGAGAAAACTGAAAAGTTTTGCGAATTTGCACTGAGAAAACTGGTAAGTTTTGCAAATTTGCACATGGAAAACGTGAAAAGCTTTGCAAATCTGAACTCCGAAAATTCGTAAAAGTTTTGCACAAATTTCTACTCGGAAACTGGGCCTTAACTGCCGTAACTCCCTAGTGAAAAAAACAATAGAAACCAATAGAATTTTTCTGTTGGTCTTATTGGTATTTGGGATTTTGTATTGGTTTTAATTGTTTTGTATTGATGTCTATTGGCAAATACTGTATTTCTATTGACTGGATTATAGACACCAATAGAAACCATTTCAAAACCAATACAAACCAATAAGACCAATAGAAAAATTCTATTGTTTTCTATTGTCCATGTTCCAAATACCAATAGAAAACAATAGGATTTTTCTATTGGTTTTTTTACCAGGGCTGCGTTTAATTTTCCTGACTTTTTCATAATAAACCATTCTTCCCTGACTTTTCCAGGTCATGTTAAAGTTCCCTGATATTTTCCAGGTTTTCCAGGTGTGTGGACACCCTGTTTTAAGTCAAACTTAAAAGTGAGAAAGTCGAGTGATTAGAAAAGTAAAAAAAAGAAGATATTTTCCCTCAAATCAATATTTGAGGGGGAAAAAAATAATCAAATTTGATTGGTTCCTCACGCATCCAGCTTTCGTAAATTTCTTAAAACATATTAGCGTATATCGATATCAAAAAATAAAAAGTATGAAATAATGAAGCGCCGCAATCATCGAAGTCGTCCAATTTACGCTCTTAACGAAGAAAACGGGGGATCCCCCTCCTATAGGATCCCCCCTTCTCTTTTATCCCGATAAAAGGAGGGGGAAATAAGTCTTTTCTCTCATTTTCTTGGCTGGATAATTTTTCTTCCATTCATCGTAATTCATCTACGAAATGATTTCGCTTCAACGATCGTTTTGTGCTCTTGCTTTTTATCTTTTTAAGCTTTTTCAATTGATAATTTTTCGTGACGTCCAAAAGTGAAAAAGGGGTTTTCAAACATCGAACAACAGACACCCCCCTTAGTATTTCTACGCTTTATTATATTGATTTCGACCTACGTTTCGATTCATTTACGGTTGGATGAGAAATAGAAATGAAAACAAAACGAACTTGGCAATTCAGACGTAGAAAAGGCGATGATGGAAATCGATAAACAGCAACTAGTCGACTCAGATGATCATGTCAACAGTTAAATTTATGGAAATGAATGATCAACTGATGGAAGTTCAAGCTAAAACTGACTGAAAACTGATGTAAAGTGTTCAATGATGACACGCAGAACTGATAACTACCTAAGAATTTGGATTAATGGACCCACAAGGTATAAATTTACTGATGGTAAGGTACCGAATTGAATTGAACTAAAGTTGAAACTTGTGGATAATTTAAAACTGATGCTAAACTGATGGAAAGTTGTTAACTGAAGCCAGAACTGATGAAAAGCTGCGGTACACAAAAGCTAAAACTGATGGGATAGCTGTTGTAAGCTAAACCTAAAAATTAGCAAAGTGAACTGGAAACTGATAAAAAGTGAACAGAAGAGTGATGGAAAGTAAACAGAAGAGTGATGGAAAGTAAACAGAAGAGTGATGGAAAGTAAACAGAAGAGTGATGGAAAGTAAACAGAAAACTGGTGGAAAGTAAACAGGAAAACTGATGGAAAGTAAACCGGAGAACTGATGGAAAGTAAACCGGAAAACTGATGGAAAGTAAACCGGAAAACTGATGGAAAGTAAACCGGAAAACTGATGGAAAGTAAACCGGAATACTGATGGAAAGTAAACCGAAAACTGATGGAAAGTAGATCGTAAACTGATGGAAATTTAATCAAAAAACTGAATTTAATCAACAACAACAAACTTGGTCTTATTTCAAATTTTGAAAATAAGCATTTTCATACTTTTTTTTCTCTCTCTCAACGCTAAAATTTCTACTAAAATGAAAGTAATCAGCTCATAGAACATTTCTCTCATTCTTTTAAAAAGCTGTTATAAATCACGGCGCCTAAAACTAATTAAAAATTTTCAATTCGGATTCTTCGTCTAAATGAGTTATTTTTCTACATCTTCGCTTCCTAATCCTTCTTTCGCGTTATTGTTTTTTTACCATAAAGCAAAACGGCCTAATTATTATTAATATCTCGTCTGAATATGTTTTTTATCATTTTATCAACTTTTTGTTTCCACCAAGAAACAGTTGTTACAGAAAACATGGAAAAGCAGGCCACGAGTATAACACCGAAGCTAGCAGTGATTGCTACTCTTTAAGGGGCAGCCGAATATAATTTTTAGAAGTTTAAAATTTGACATTTTATATTGAACCTCGGTGTCCTAGACTTCCTAGAAAATGCCAAAAATTTATCGACAACACTTCCAGCGCCCTCTATCTGATTTCTTCTCTTCTAATGATTTCATCAAATAATTTAAAAAAAAAGCTTGACAGCACCCTCTATCCGATCCCTGCTCTTCTAATGACGTCATAATAGGACCTTTACACAAATGAGGATACGCTTGATAGCGCCTCCTATCTGATTCATCTATGACGTCTTCTAATGACGTCATAAAAAGGGTTTTAAAAAGTTTATGATACACTCAACAGCGCCTTCTATCTGATTCCTGCTCTTCTAATGACGTCATAAAAAGTTTTACCAAGTTAGAATACTCTTCACAGCGCCGTCTATCTGATTCCTGCTCTTCTAATGACGTCATAAAAAGGGTTTTGCCAAGTTGAGAATACTCTCTACAGCGCCCTCTATCTGATTTCTGCTCTTCAAATGACGTCATAAAATGACCTTTACATATAATTGAGGATACGGTTGACACTCTTATAATGACGTCATTAAATAACCTTTACATTTAGTAGTTAAAAATATCCTCGACAGCGCTCTGACTTCTGCTCTTCAAATGACGTCATAAAATGACCTTTACATATAATTGAGGATACGCTTGACAGCGCCCCCTATCTGGTTCCTGCTCTTCTAATGACGTCATAAATGGGCCTATACGCAGTAGAAGATAGGTATATGGTATAGGATAATAGGACTCAGAAAGAAAGGACTCGCTCACGTCTTGGGATTGAATTGCTCGAATAAAAATCAAGTCAGAAATCTCGAGTGGCTCGAAATAATTAGGCAAAAGAAAAACATTATTGATTAATCCTCGAGTGCTTTCCTAATCCTCGGCACGTCGAGCTTAATTTCAACGAGAGTTGCATAAATAATACGATTTGCTGCCTCTCCAGAGGCTCAAGCGCCGCCAAAATTCACAAAAAAAGGCATTTTTTTAAAGAAAAACAAACGAAAATTGGCCCAGTTCGCTCGGTTGATTTTTAAACCTCGAATTAAAAGAGTAGCGAGAGATCATTACTTCTCGACTTAGACGATTAATTAAATTTGGGAATCGGGAACGAGAGATCGTTTCGGAGATACTTCTTACTTGCGAAATAAATATACCAGAAATAAAACTATATTATACTACTATGCATTTCTATCCCGAGTGAGATCCCACTAGAAAAATATAGTTTTAAAATCGACCTGAGAATTGAGCGAACAAATTGCGAGCTCAATTAGCATCGGAAATGAAATGGAAATCAATCAACTGGGAATTTCGGAGGATGGATTTTGCGAAACTTCCAACTCGTAGAAATTTCTGAAGCAATTATACACTTGGAAATTTGAAATACTTTCCGAATTGAAATTTGCATTGAAAAACTATTTCTTAGAAAAATTGCATACTTCAAAACATTTTTATTTGAACATTTTAAGGTGTTTAATTTTGATTAATCGAATGTAATTTTTCTTCAAGTATTTTTACTGTTTTGTTCCTTTTTTTGTATCATTAAAAAAATTTCTAGTATTATATTTGCATACTTTTCATTTATTACATTATTATATTTTTTGTATATGATATATTTATAGTTTCCTTATATTATATTATGATAATTGTCGTGTATTATGTATTTGTTACAATTTTCGTGTTTTATGTTTTTCTAATTTTCGGGTAATATATTTTTATACCTTTCCTGTATCTTATTTTTAGAATTTTAGTGTATTATATTTTCATACTTTTCGAGTATTATATTTCAAAATAATGGTTTATTATAATTGTATATTTTTCATTTATTTTCGGGTATTATATGTTTATACTTTTCATTGATTATATTTTATAAGTTCTGTAAGTGCTATAATTAATATTTATAATTTTCGTGTATTATATTATTACAATTGTGTATAAAATCTTCATAATTTCCGGGCATTATTTTTTCATAATTTTCGTAAAAACTTGCAATTCCTAATTTCCAGTCAACCCCCTCTAACCGTACAAAAAATAATTTTTACTGAAATATATTTCATTTTCATATGCAATACAATCACGTTATCAGACTTTAAAGATGCGATGTTTTTCACAAGTGTCTAGGAATCTTAACAAAATCCTCAAATATTGCAAAAGTCGATAATGGCTTATCGATCCTCGTTGGCGCGCATTTACCAATTAATGTTTATAATTACGTCATTAAGGACGCTCAAAAGCCCAAGATTTTGGGACTCGTATCGCACGACCCATCTTCGATAAACCGATAATTCAACTCTTAAAAGAGACTTAATGACCACCTCGCGGTCTGGTCAAGAATGTGACGTACCTTATAATCACGCATAATAGCAGGCTGTCCATTTGACGGCCATTACATGATCGTTCCGAATTTCGGACGATAACAAGAACAATTATACGTCAAAATTTATGTTAATTTTCGGACACGCCTAAAAACTCCAAATTTATACCAGCTCAGACGGGTGTAGTTTTCTTGTTTAGAATGTCCGAAAATTGTCCGATAATTTTCGGACATTAAACAAATTATCCGATAAAAATGCCTGATTAGATGTTCGCTTTGACATCTCATTGCCCCCAGTTTACCATTACTTTACCACCAGTTTTCCATTACCTTACCACCTGTTTTGGTCAGTTTACCATCACCTTTAATACCCTCAGTTTTCAATCAGTTCACCATTACTATACCACCATTTTTAAATCGGTTTACCATTACTTTACCACCAGCTTTCAATCAGTTCACCATTACTTTACCACCAGTTTATCGGTTCACCATTACTATACCACCAGTTTTCAATCGGTTTACCATTGCTTTACCACCAGTTTTCAATCAGTTTACCATTACTTTACCACCAGTTTTCAATCGGTTTACCATTACTTTACCACCAGTTTTCAATTAGTTTACCATTACTTTACCACCAGTTTTCAGGCAGTTCAACATCACTTTGACCCCATTTTTTAATCAGATTTCAATTAGTTTACCACCAGTTTTTAATCAGTTTACAATCACCTTACCCTCAGTCTTAAATCAGTGTGCCAACACCAAGTTTTCAACCAGTGTCTACCATCATGTCACCACCAGTTTTCCACCTGTTTGTCATCACTTATTACCACCAGTTTTCAGCCAGTTTACCACCACTTTACCCACAGTTTTAAATCAGTTTAAAATCACTTCAACCCCCATTCTTCAATCATTTTCCCCATCACTTAAAA
The DNA here is from genome assembly GCA_034698745.1 of Megaphyllum sjaelandicum. NCBI lineage: Eukaryota > Metazoa > Arthropoda > Diplopoda > Julida > Julidae > Megaphyllum > Megaphyllum sjaelandicum. Next base: position 13,528 of record JAQGBX010002005.1, on the reverse strand, counting down.
CACCAGTTTTAAGCCTCACAATCAGTAATTTCCATAAAGGTACACTTATTTGGTCAGCGTTTTTCGTAATTGCACTTCCGTACCAATCAATAACCTTGATCTTACATCGGTCGATTGAGTCTATTATAACTAACACAACAAGCTCGTTGGAGCAAATCTAGATGACCAACCTTAATTGGCAATTATCGCAGGCCATGGATCGAAGAAAAGCTTAATTAGAAAAACATGTTGCTCTGTGTTTATAAATATTTCCTACAATAATAACATAAGGGTGAAGAAATGTCAAATGCAGTCATTCTTGGACAGGAAATGAGATGACCAATTGCGAGACCTAGCAACGTACTCGTCAAATTTTGGAGTGGTCAAATGCCTTCTGCATCTGACAATGGCCACGTTCAATTTTCGAAAGAATAAATAATTTCAGAGGTATTTTCTTGACACAAAATTGCGAACACACGTCCAAATTCGTCAAACTTTTGTTGATGTTTTCTTCAAACCGAAAATAAGCGAAAAAAAGAAAGTGATCTAAAAGTGCGTTTAAAAATTGAAATTCCAGAGATGATTTTTCGTAGTCTGCAGCACCATTATAATAAACACACCGAAATTTACGATTGAATTCAAAGCGAATGGCAAATTGGATGCGGGTTTTCTCAAATCCCTTTTATATAGTAAAAGAAAATTAAAATGGCGAACGAAAATGGTAAGTGTTCCCGAAGTGCGAAACGCTCTTGTTTATAACCCTAGAAAACATGATGAAAACTTGGGTCTATTTTATTTACGAAACGAGCTTCTACCAAGTACTACGTTATCACTCTCGTAGACGATCGAGCCATAAATGAATAACGAATCAACGATTTCGTTAAATTAAAAACGAACTTACAATTTGGTTAGATTATTAACAAACCGGAAATTGTGTTACAACGTTTACGAACCAGCAATTTTGTATTTGGCATTTGTTCGCTGACTGTAGGGTATTGAGTTGAATTGAAGTTAAAAATGTCGTTAAATTAACATTAAACAAATAGATTCGTTAAATTGACGTTAAATCGAAAGTTTCGTTAAATTAACGTTAAACCAAAAATTTCGTTAAATTAACGTTAAACCAATAGTTTCGTTAAATAAACGTTAAACCAATAGTTTCGTTAAATAAACGTTAAACCAATAGTTTCGTTAAATTAAAATTAAACCAAAAAATTCATTAAATTAACATAACATTAAACCAATAGTTTCAATAAATTTACATTAAATTAATGACTTCGTTAGATTAACATTAGACAAAAAATTTAGTTAAATTAACATTAAACCAATAGTTTCGTTAAATATGCATTAAACCAATAAATACGTTAAATTTATAATAAACCGACAATTTCTTTGAATTTATAGTAATCCAACATTTTTTTTTGAATTTATCCAACAATTTAATTAAATTAATAATAAACCAAAAAATTTCGTTACATTAATAACAATCCAGCTTATTTACCTTAATAAAAAAAATCAAAATATTCGTTAAATTCAAAATTAAACCAAAACTATCTTTCTTTGAATTTATAAAAACAATTATTAGATTTCGTAATTAAACCAACTATTTCTTTGACATTTTTTTAAAATTTCTTATACAGTACTTCACAGAAGTAAAGCAATTTCATTAAATTAATACTAAATCATTTCTATACGTTATGAATACATGAACGTTTTCGTAAACATTTGTAACTTAGTAATTTCATTTGGTAGAAATTGGGATGTTTTAAAGTTTGCTTAGTTTAATATGTTAAAACTCCTGTTTAAAAAAAATGATTAAGCATTTTTACAGAAAAATGTTTGATTTGATTTTGGAAAACCTTCCTTTTTCTTTTAAAAAAAGATGTAAATAACCTACTTTTTGCATGTTTTGTTTCTTGTTTGTTAACGTCAGCGCAAAATTCATATTTTTTTAGGAAACTTTTGCCATTTTTCATGGCAGGCATAAATAATGCGTCCGTGTAGCAGAGTTTTGCGATATAGGAAATATAAGCCTCGTTACGAAGTGAATTATTTGATACGTTTTATAGTCTTAACTCCATATGGATATTCGGGTCATTATTATTCCGATCCAGAAAAAAAAAATAGGGACAAAACATATTGCGCCTAGTTTACATTTTTCTATCAATATCACTTAGGATTTCCTGTTCGGTACAAACTCACAAACGTTTGCACTTTTTTCCCCTTTTATTTATTAGATTTTTTCTCGAATTCAAACGTCAGCTGTTTCTTCAAAAAAATTATGCTCGGCGTGAAAAACCCACTTTCCGTTAAAAAAAACTTAAACATTTTGCCAAATATTTGAAATTCGAGGAGTTGAGTAGCACGTATTGCTCTGGAAATGTCAGCTGATCATTTTCAGTATCCCAATTTTAGTAGTTTTAAGAAAAAATTACTAATTCAAAGGACCGTTATAATAAAGCATGTACTAAAATCATTAATAAAAATATACTGAGATCATAATTAACAATGTATTGAAATAGTTAATACAAATGTACTAAACTCGTTATTAAAAACATACTAAAATCTGTATTAAAAATGCACTAAATTCATCATTAAAAACGCACTAAAATCATTATTAAAAACGCACTAAAATCATTATTAGGAATGTACTAAATTCATTATTAAAAATTTACCAAACATTATTAAAAATGTAATAAAATAATTATTAAAAATGTACCAAAATAATTATTAAAAATGTACCAAAATAATTATTAAAAATGTACCAAAATAATTATTAAAAATGTACCAAAATCATTATTAAAAATGTACCAAAATCATTATTAAAAATGTACCAAACTTATTATTAAAAATGTACCAAACTCATTATTAAAAATGTACCCAAGTCATTGTTAAAAATGCACCAAACTCATTATTAAAAATGTACCCAAGTCATTATTAAAAATGTACCCAAGTCATTATTAAAAATGTACCCAAGTCATTGTTAAAAATGTACCAAAATCCTTATTAAAAATGTACTCAAATCATTATTAAAAATGTACCAAAATCATTATTAAAAATGTACCAAACTCATTATTAAAAATGTACCCATGTCATTATTAAAAATGTACCCAAGTCATTATTAAAAATGTTCCCAAGTCATTATTAAAAATGTACCAAACTCATTATTAAAAATGTACCAAAATCATTATTAAAAATGTACCAAAATCATTATTAAAAATGTACTAAAAACTTTTTAAAAATGTACTAAGCTCATTACTGAAAATGTCTACACTCGATCATTATTAAAAATGTACCAAAATCTTTATTACAAAATGTACTAAGCTCATTACTGAAAATGTTCTAAAAACATTATTAAAAGTGTACTAACAACTTTAATAAAAATACCGTTGAAATTGAAAAAAAAATACAACTAAATTTCTATTTATGTTTTTGTTACTTTCATGATAGCATCAAAACTTATTTAACCTCAAAATAAAAAACCGTCAAATTGCGTCACTTTTGAAGTGATATTTTTGTGGTCATACAACACTTTACCACCGAAATTTGTTTTAGAAAATTGCATCCTTTTTTCCCTCAAAAACTTTGACAAAACTAAAATTCTTCCTTTTTCCGGTAACTGGTTTCACTGAAACGATGGTTCGTAAAAAGGGGTTAAAAGTTAAGAGCAACATGGCGCAACATAAGAGCGCAATTAAGGGGCAACTCGAGACGTTTGATCAACTTCGTTTACTGCAATTTCGTTTGAAAATGAGTCGCTGAGGGATAACTAACTTCTGTTGATTGGACTTAATGTTATCGACGCTTTACGTTTTACGACCAATCATCATCGCCTCGGATCAACTTAATCCTAGACTCGCTTTTTTATTACGAATTAAATTATGCAGTAAACAAAAAAAAGTACAGTACAGTAAAGCAACATTCTGAAGCCGCATTTCGCAAAAACAATTCCAGTGTTGAAATGCATCCGAGAGAAGAAAAAAGGCCATCCAATTGGATAGATCATAATATGCGAATAGTAGTTTAATGTACTGTACTTTAAGTCGAGAAAGTACAACTAAGTTAGGGTTAATGCATCAATGTTTTTCCACAAAACAAAATGAGAAAAATCATTAGGATCACTGGTTTCATTTTGAATAGCCATAATACAAATAAATAGATACAATACATGTCATGCCAAAAAATTAAACAAAAGTCAAAAAATTAGACCCAATGTCTTACCAAAAGATTAGGTAAAACCCAAAAAATTAGACAAGTCCAACCTAAAAATTAGACCCTCGTCATAGCAAAAAATTAAAAAAAAACAAAAAAATTAGACACAAGTCCAAAATAAAAATTAGTCCCAAGTCATACCCATTGTTAGACCCAAGTCATATTAAACAATTAGACCCAAATCCTATCAAACCATTAGACTCAAGTCCAACCAAAAAATTAGACCCAACTTTAACTAAAAAAATGAAACCCAAGTCAACCAAAAAATTAGACAAGTTTAACTTAAAAAATTTGACATGTCAAAACAAAAATAAGACAATTCCAACAAAAAAAATTTAGACCCAAATCAAACCAAAAAATTAGACCCAAGTTTAACTAAAAAAATTAGACGCAAGTTTAACTTAAAAAAATTAAACCCAAGTCCAACCAAAAAATTACACCCAAGTCCAACCAAAAAATTAGACACAAGATTAACTTAAAAAATTTGACATGTCAAAACAAAAATAAGACAAGTCCAACAAAACTAAGACAAGTCCAACAAAAATAAGACAAGTCCAACAAAAATAAGACAAGTCCAACAAAAATAAGACAAGTCCAACAAAAATTAGACTAGTCCTACAAAAATTAGACAAAAGTTTAACTAAAAAACTTATACGCAAATCAAACTAAAAAAAATTAGGCAAATCATATCAGACTATTATAATCAAGTCATATCAAACAATTAAACCCAAGTCATCTCACAAAATTTGACAAGTCATCCCAACAAATTCGACACTTATGGGTTTCTACAAAAATTGGACATGTCCAGCATTGGTCATGCCAAAAGATTCTTTTGTAAATGTTAACCAGAAGATATTTCGAGCAAAACATCGAAACTTTTTAAATTCTTACACAATTGCATATGGATAAATTAATTCAAAATAATAATAATCAACACATCGATTCGAGATCGATTGCACCTGCATTTGGGTTACCCGAAAACTCACCCAAAATCGGGTATAAAGAGTATAACACTTCCTAGCAAGCATCGAGTCAAACGAAATTCGTTATAAAATGCCTATATAATTTCACGGAAAAAAAAATTAATAATCTTCAAAACAAAATTGTGCAATTTTGATCGTGGTTATATCTCTAAAACCGATAAAAAAAAGTGCTACAAATGTCATTATGATTCGGTACGAAATGGGCAACAATGTCTTCGTTATATCATTATTAAGGGCGTCGAGTCGAGATGGAAAAATAACGAAAAAAAAACTATAATGAATTGGAAATAATTTTGCCAAAAATTCAGTTCGCTAGACTGAATTCTCACCAATTACCTTAGTTTTTTTTTTCTTCTTCCAAGTCTCGGTTCTGGAGCTGGGAAATATATATAAAAATCGATGTTGAGGGGTTTAGTTGTCTCGTTAGTAAGCTCAATGAGTAAGTGCGCACTCACAAATTGCCAAACGTGAAATTATCGAAATAATTCATCCAATGGCGTCGTCCAAAGAAAAGAAAGAAGAAAAAAAAAAAACTCAACTTATTCAATTGGATTTCAGGACTGCCTTTGAACGTTTTGCGAAAAAAGTAGTCGATTTTTAACAATGCGTATATACACAGGGGGGTTTCACCGATTCATAATGAAAGCTATATTTTTCAAAGAAATTAGATTAGAAAACTAGGGGGAATTTCGTCTATCCGTTTTCAACGAAATTCACAAAAGTACCAAAGTTCAAAAAAGTTTGTAATAACTTTTTTCTTCAGTATTTTTTTTACGAAAAACGCTTACGAAATTTGTTTCGAGATAATAGTATATCATCGGAAAATTAGGATTAAAAAATACAGCCATAACTATATGATATCCCGAAAAAATTTTAATATTTTTTTTTCTTCTTGAGAAAATTTGTATTTTAAATTATACAATTTTTTCATTTGTAACCAATGGTTTGGGATACTCTGCACAACATCGGTACTAATTTGAGACAAATTTATGAGTACATGTTAACCAAGAATATATGGATATATAATTACTTATTCATTATCCAAAATCGTTTTTAAATTACAGAAATTAGTACAAGAGTATATTTTTAAGTCAGTGTGAGATTAAGTGAATATCTTTGGGACACCCGGTATAACATCCGATCAAAAAGTGTGACAAACTTGAGTAAATTTAACAAGACGTTTATTTATTATTTTTCCAAAATATATTTTGAAATTAATAAAATCTTTCAAATGAGATTTAATCCACACGAATTTTACAATAATCCTGGTCTAATTTTTTTCGATTTCCATAATCTATTTTGATACCCTATACAGTAACATCAGATCGATATTAAAATTGCGACAAAGTAAGTAAATTTTACAATAAGTAAAATATTTTTCCAAATATCGATTTTGAAATTAATAAAACCATTTAACGTACGAATTTTTCAATAAGTAAAATATTTTTCCAAATATCGATTTTGAAATTAATAAAACCATTTAACGTACGAATTTTTCAATAAGTTTATATTTTTTTCCAAAATCTATTTTGATTTGGGACATCCGGTATAACATCTGATCAATATTAAAGTGTGACAAAGTGAGTAAATTTTACAATACATTTATTATTTTTCCAAAAATCTATTTTTAAATTAATGAAACCTTTAATTTACAATGAGATTGAGTCGATACGAATTTTGCAACAACTTTATTTATTTTTTCTCCTAAATCTATTTTGATTTGGGACATCCGATTAATATTAAAAGTTTGGCAAAGTTAATTAAATTTTCCAGTAAGTTAATTTATTAATTTTCTAAAAATCTATTTTGAAATTAATAAAATCTTTTTAAATAAGATTGAATCCATACGAATTTTTGCAATCTAAATTTATTTTGATTTGGGACATCCGGTATAACATCGGATAATATTAACAAAGCGACAAAATTGATTAAATTTTTCTATACGTTTATAAATTTTCCAAAAATCTATTTTAAAATTAATAAATCTTTTACTGCAAGATTAAATTCATACGGTTTGTAAAGTAAGGTTACTTATTTTTTTCTAAAATCTATTTTGATTCGGGACATCCAGTACAACATCGGGCTCAGTATCCAAATTTGTGACTAAACTACCAAATTTAACACAAATTTACAAATTTTACAACCAAAATCGTTCGTTTTCATCAAAATTCAGTTTGTAAATCAGCATTTTTCCCCCCAGGATTGAAGTTCATTAAGCACGCGAATGAATCCCCATCGAAGTAACGAGCTTATAAAAAAGCAGGATTAATTTAATAATAAATAATTGGTCTAAAAATCGTAGTAAATCTTGTTACGTGCTCAGTCTAACCCAGCCATTTTCCCCACCCCCAAAGCAAACAGACAAAAAATAGTCCCATATCATTTATTTATTTACCACGTGAACATACGCATGATGATAATATTATATATATATATTTTTTTGTAATTTGCTACGCATGCGATATTGCCATAAATTCAATTTGCGGAATGAGCTCGTATTTGTAGTTATATTTTTCCCCCCATCATTTGCTTATAGAGCTAGCTAGGACTCATTTGATAACCTAAATGCATGCATGCAGCCACTTTCGGTATTACAAACCATAATGAATATTTGAAACGTTGATTAGACATAAAAAAAATAAAAGCTTGCATGTAGAAAATGAATTATTAAGCGAAATGCTGGGCATTAATGAATATAGTTAGGACTAAATTATTTCAGTTTTTGTCCGGGGGCCTAATGGCACCTCCGTGGCTAGCCCGATATAAATTACATGCAGGTTTATCAGCATTTATATGAAATTAATTTCATAATTCGAAGCAGATGCTCCTGAAAATAAATTTTATAAATCCGAAAACAATTTTCCTGTTTTGTTTAAACGCGTGAGAATACGGACATTTGCTTAATGTTGTACCAAATTATTCGTGGATTATGTTTTTTTTCGGAATAACAAAAAACGCATTAAAATAAAATAATAAAATTGCGTTTTTCCACCTCATTTGTCTAGTTTTTTTCCTCGAGGAAGTACGAAATATATCTTTTTAGATAATTACGAGATTTTGAGACGAAAGTTGATATTTTTTTATCAAAAGTTTTACTCGGAATTATAATCGTGTGAGCAGACATTTGCTAAATGTAGGAGCAGTTTTTAATATAAAAATAAGATAAAACTATGTCTGGAGTATCCCCAGGATAACAAACTTAACAAAAAAAAATAATAATAATATAATGATTCAAAAGTTAAACCGTAACTTAATTATAATCAAAATGCTCAAAAAAACCTAAAAAACTTTACTAAATCATGAGGGTATCCAGCAATCTGCTTAATGTTCAAAAAAGTATAAAAACAACGTAACGATACAGTCGAGCCTCGTTAAGACGAATCTCGAGGGACGTCAAGTCTGAAGAACTAAATTTTCACCGAAATTTAGCCGTACCTTCCATTGGGGAATTCCCCGTTATAAAGCACTTTTTTTTAAAATTGTTCAAAATACGGGAAATCCCCGTTATAACGCACCTTCTTTCATTTTGTCTAAAATTCGTTTTAACGGAAGATAGCGATATGATTTTAAAATTATACCATACTAATTACAATTTTGTAAAATAAAATCCTACAAATTATAATTTCATTTAAATAAAATTATAAAAATTACTTCATTTTAATAGAATCATAATTAAAATTACTTCATTTTAATAGAATCATAATTAAAATTACTTCATTTTAATAGAATCATAATTAAAATTTCTTCATTTTAATAGAATCATAATTAAAATTACTTCATTTTAATAGAATCATACGGTAAATAAAATTACTTCATTTTAATAGAATCATAAATATTATTACTTTATTTTAATAAAATCCTCATTCAAATTATAATTTTGTAACATAAAATCCTACAAATTATAATTTCATTTAAATAAAATTATAAAAATTACTTTATTTTAATAGAATCATAAATATTATTACTTCATTTTAATAAAATCATCATACAAATTATAATTTTGTAAAATAAAATCCTACAAATTATAATAATTTTATTTAAATAAAATTATAAAATTTATTACTTCATTTTAATAAAATCATAAATATTATAATTTTAATGTAACAAAATAATAAAAATTATAAATGTTTGAAAATAAAATCACACAAATTACAACTTTTTTAAAATAAAATAATACGAATATTTGTTTTAAATAAAAACCATATGAATTATAATAAATTCTTTTAATAAATTAAAGAAATGGACCAAAACTACATGTCTTGAAAGTTAATCTACCCAAACCCGAACATTTCTTAATTCGTATATCGAAGAAAAGAGTCAATTTGAAGCTGATTTTTTCATAGAAAAATCTAAATAAAAATGCGTGGTGTACAAAGGGTTATAAATCTTGGGGGATCCCCCGAAGAAGGATCCCCCATTTCCCCCTTCTGGAAAATGCACGGACCATAAACTAAGATTCAAGGTGGTGTCTACGTGATAAAACTTGATTTACAAACTGAGTCTGAGCAACATTTTACACAAGTGCAGCTTCTTTTCGGCTTTATTTCTTTGAAATTATTAGCCAAAATAGTCGATATATTCTCGCAAATATATATCACGAATAAACGCTTATTTATCATTTCATTTCGCAAAAAAACTTTTTTCTTATCTTATTTTTCAGCATTTCGTAAAAAAAAACTGGAGTTGTTGCGCAAAATATTAATAAATGGATCAAACAGTCGCTAACATTCGAGTGTTTCCAAAATAAACGGAAATTAGATTAAAATTATGAAAATATTTTCAAATTTAAGTATCTATATTTCCCCGCACCCCCCCCCCCCACCCCATCCAAAAAGCTGATAAGTTTTGATTCCGAACATAAATTATATCTTGATAGTGAGGCTCCTAAATTACATCCTCGCACGTATTGAAACAAATATACATATTTTATACGTTCGAAAATCTACCGTTATTAATATAATTTCATAAAAATTTGCTGATGGTATTGGAGTACCTTATTTAGCTAAATTACACATATGTCTGAAATTATGTGCTTTCGTACAAATTTTGTTCAAGCTCTATGATAAATACTTATTGTCATTATGGAATGACGTTGACCATTGTCCAGCCGGCTGATTTTTATTCCAACGTTGAAAATTATATGCGAATTTATAGCAAACGGTGTAATTTTTGAAAAAAAAAAATATTCTTACATTAAAAAATATGACATTTAACTTATCTAATTTCTTTTTAATAATTTATTTAAAAAATATTTTTTTATTTAATATAAGATATAGATAAGATTTACATGTATACAAAAGCATACCAATGTAAATGTAAAACAAATGTATAAAAATACAAATGTAAATCTTATCTATGTCTTATATATCTTATCTTATCTATACAGTATAATCAGGTATAAATACCTGATTATACTGTATAAAAATACAAATGTAAATCTTATCTATATCTTATATTAAATAAAACAAATATTTTTTAAATTAATTATTAAAAAGAAATTAGATAAGTTAAATGTCATATTTTTTAATTTGTAAAAGAAATATAAACTATCATATATAATCATTATTAGTTAAAAAATAATTAGATTAGATAAAATAACATTTTACATTAAAAAATAATTAGATAAGAAAAAAACATTTTTACATTAAAAATAATAAGATAAAATATATTTTTATAATAAAAACAAACTATTGTATACAAATTATTGATTAAAAAGCTACTGTATATACAAGTTATTAATTAAAACGTAATTAGATAAGATAACTATATTTCTCTTATTTATAACTTCTTATATCAAATAAAAAAATATAATTTGTATAATTGCACATATTTTGCAAATCACAAATACAGCTTTTAAACTCGGGGAAATAAAAATATAAAAATCATCCGGATGGACAACGGTCAACGAAATGTCACGACAACTACATCTCATAGCGTTCGACCAATTCTGGAAAAAAAGGCAACCGGAAGTGGTGGAGTAGTCACGTGCGAAACGCTCGATTAGATCTTCTAAAATGGCGGGAATTAATAAATAATGAAATCTTGGCACGTAATAATAAGGCTTTGATTAAACTGGACATTATAACCACGATAGAGATATAAAAAAAGGAAGAAGAAGAAGCAAAAGGATGGAGCGTCGCTTTGAATCTTAAAACGTTTCAGCCACTTCCGGCGCTCGCATTAAGAACGGATTTAAGCTGGGATTTGTGGAAATTGCCTAAATGAATAAATACGGAAATACTTCCATAATCGCCTTACGGCTATTGACCCGCATTCGTGGTCAGTAGTCTATGTAATCATCAGACGAAAAGAGAAAAAAAAATGGGTGAATTTCTACCAAAAGAATCGCTTAATACGAACTTCTGATATTACGAACTCATTTCCAGTCACCCTCACATGATACGGACGAATAAGTCTTAATTTTTCGTTTATTAAGACGTATATTCCGAATTCGGATATTACCAACTCAATTCCTGCCCTTCTGTCCTAGGGTATGGACGAATAATGATAATGTCTTTGTTCAAGACGAATTTAGAACAAAGCGAAAGACCATTTTGATTTTGGTCTCCATCTTTGTTTAAATACACAAGATCTAGAAGTCAAAAAACTTAGTTCCGTTTTCAGCCAAATTTACCAAGCATTTCTGAGCCTTCAATTACCTGTAATTACACAAGGAATATACTAACAAAAGCCTTACCTGCTTGACCCAGTGGTGGCGCCCCAAACACCAGCCATAAACCCTTAACGTTAATCCCCGATTAAGCTAAAGCGACTTACCTAGAATGAGATAAAACAAAAAGAAATAATTAGTTACTGGAAGACCTTCCACGAGAAAACGCTTTTCAAAAAACGTACAATTTCTTAAAAAACGTACAATTTTTTAAAAAAGTACCATTTTCATAAAGAATTTTTAAAAAAGTACTATTTTTAAAAAAGTACAATTTTCAAAAAGGATTTTTAAAAAAGTACAATTTTAAAAAAGATTTTTTAAAAAAAGTACAATTTTCAAAAAGAATTTTTAAAAAAGTACAACTTTTTTTCAAAACAAGTACAATTTTTACAAAACGTACAATTTTAAAAAACCACACAATTTTTATAAAATGATAATTTTTAAAAAGTACAATTTTCAAAAAGGATTTTTAATAAAGTACAATTTTTTTCAAAAACAAAGTACAATTTTCCCAAAACGTACAATTTTAAAAACCGTACAATTTTTAAAAAGTATTTTTAAAAAAGTACAATTTTTAAAAAGTATTTTTAAAAAAGTACAATTTTAAAAAAGATTTTTTTAAAAAAGTACAATTTTCAAAAAGAATTTTTAAAAAAGTACAACTTTTTTTCAAAACAAGTACAATTTTCACAAAACGTACAATTTTTATAAAATGATAATTTTTAAAAAAGTACAATTTTCAAAAAACGTAGTTTTTAAAAACCTCACAATTAAAAAAAAACGCAACAAAAGTTAACAAAAAAAATGTACAATTTTCAAAATATGTACAATTTTATAGATCTACAATTTTCTAAAAATGTAAAACTTTTAGACCATATTAAACCACAACAGAATATTTCCATCCATCGCCAAGTTTTACCAGAATCTTCGCCAAAATCAATTCACATCGGAAATTGACATTGTCCCCCACAGTGGACAGTGGTCATCGTGTCGTTGATTTAGATCGTATTAAAAAAATCCTAATCAAATTCAACGCCAATTTTTTTTCATGATGTTTCTAGGTGTTTGTATGGACAACAAAGAGCATTATTGAGGAAAGTGAGGGGGGGTAAGTCCATCTAGTGGACAATCGAAATTCCTCCGATATCGTTACATTATCATTTCGATGGCATATTGACAAAAAGTCAGTCCATAAATCGCGCCGATTCAATTCACTGACCATAACTAATGGACTCTCCAGAGGCATTCATCTAAGTTGGAATATAAAAAATCTGCCATTTTGGTTTGTAGCAAAAAAAAGATGATCTGGGAAACCAATCTATAAACATTTCCTCGAAAAAGGTCTATTCGTTCGGAGATGCGTCAAAAATTCCTTTTGTTGAGAAGTAACGGTCAATTTTTTTTTCCTTTCGAGAGATTGACAATTCGGAAAAGGTCAGTAGCGTGGACAAACAATGCAATTGGCATTTGTTGCTGACAATCGGAATGAATGTCACTCGCCTTTTTCGCAGCCAATTCGGACACTTCTGGGTGATGGACATTCGCTGCGGGCACACGCACAAAAAAACAACGATTAAAATGACCGGCTTGACCAGCCTCCGTATTAACCCTTTCACTGTCGAATTATGATTCCCTTATCCAAACTTTTTGAAACTTTGGAAAATGTAACAATATATTATTAATA
>JAQGBX010002004.1:0-22085 GCA_034698745.1 Megaphyllum sjaelandicum | reverse complement strand
CTGTGTCCCGTTTTCACAAACCCCACCCTCCCCCCCTTGGCCGGACGTCCTTTATGGATGGCCCCAATCTCTTTTAATAGCAAAATAATTTTACGACATCGTCACAAAGCTTACGAAGTAATTAAATTTCTTATTTTCTGAAAACAAAAACAACTTCAATTAATTGAATGATCATAATACTCATTTATTCATCAACAGTTCAATTAAAATATATAATGTACATGTAAAAGGCAGGAGTTGGTGCTCTGTCATTGCTACTATCCAAACTGTTGAACTCGATGAAGACAATCAAATTTATAATCAAAAGTTATGACGATGGTATCATGTGGCCTCCTTTTAATAACAGCAATTATAGCATTTCAGCATCCACAGAGTAGTATACAAAATTAAGATCGGCTAATTCAGTGGCATTATAACTTATCTTATCGAAATAGGGATAAAATAATAAGCTATTTTGAAGCGAGATAAAAATCAAGGAAATGTTATATTTTTCTTCTATACGCCTGATATTTGCGACTACATGTAGTTATCTGCATGCAGATTCTGTTAATGTAGGCTACTCAGGCTCAGATTCAAGCAAAGTATCGATGACGCGACGTTTCTATTTCAATATTAACCTGTATACACGTTCCACTCTAGATCACATGAAGCTCATTCACCGTGAACTGTTTAATTAACTTCTAAACTATATACAGATGCTTTTTATAAAGGACTGCTACTCGCTCGACGTGACAATCTGTTTCTAGCAAAATGTTAACACTCACCCGAATCACCGTCTAGTGATGTTATTATGCGTGTGGTGACATTTTTACCAAATTGATTAACTTCAATAAATCATCGTTTGTTATTTCTTCTTTAACTTAATTGTTTATCTATTCTGTTTATATTTTTTTTCAGCAATCTGCTTGGGTTACATTTTCGCATTCCGAGTCTTGAAATTTAACTAATTAACTTCAGAGCGAGTGTATAACTACGTGTATAGTATGCAGTGTGAACGGACCTTATAACGTAATAGTTTCAATGAAATATATACCGTTCAAGACAATATATTCACAACAAACTGATCTGACAAACAGCAATAATAAAATGTAAAGCGAATAAAAAAAATCATGTCTTTCCTCGTGATATTAGCAGAATTTACATTTTCATGTTTATCTGCGGCATAGTTCAAACGAAAAGTTCTAACTTGGCTAACACACGTTAACTATAACAAAGTTCCCATAAACAGTTCACGAAATTAACAAAACGGAGGAAACAATTACCATAAATAGGGTGTTGCATGTATGAACGAAAAATAATTAAAACTGTTTTTAGTCAATTGAAAATTTGTAGGAAACGAACGATTGAATGAACTAGCGTATATTTTTCACGTTTAGTTTTACACGCAACCGCCGCTGCATGAACGTGTTTTCCTTTACAGATTTACACCGAAAAGTACTACAAAAATGCAGATTCCAAACTAACTACCATGCATTTTCCATTTTTAAACTCATCCTAAACTAGCCTATTTTATGAAATTTTCAAATAAATTAGTGTTTTAATATACCTAATTTCTAAACATTCTGAAACCCTGCGGGTTTCTTGTTGCTTCATCAACAAACAACATGTACGGCGAATTTGTGCCGCATGGGTTATTAGAGGCCTATAGTTAAGCATTCTATAGCGTATCTTCAATGTCAGGTTTACAAAAAGAAAGTCAACAATTTCGAAAGTCAAAACACCTATATGCAAGTGTATATTGTAATACATGTTACAATGTATCGCAAATGATATCATGTATTACGTACAGTGTCGAAGTATTGTAATGCCTCCGAAATTAACGACTTACATGTATAGGCTTGGAAAACTAGTAAACTATAATCTCTCACTTAAGAAAATGAGTTAAAACAAGCGCTGGGCAGGCATTTGTTCTTGTAGACAGTATCTTCGTGGAAACGCTATAGACTCAAACTATTCCCATCAACCTCGCCAACCAGACTAGAAAATCTAGTGGACAGTGACTGCTGGAGTGGGAAAGCAGTCAGCTATCGTGAGCATTGAGGTTACCATTCACTGAATAACTTGGACAGCCAAGAAGGTAGCAATTTGACATCAACATTTTTCATGAATATATACTTTCTGAAATAGACGTCAAAGACCGTTGATTGTCTACTTTTCTATATCTAGTGCATTTAAGGTCTAATTATTGACCGCTGTCTTCTTGGCATTCCCCCCATACCCTCACAAAATTCGACAGAAAAAATATAATGAACAGTATCTACCAAGAAAGCAATCGTACAATCGTAAAAGTTACTGCTTGAAATGAAACTACAATAAAATACCTTTATGTACTGTCTTCTTGACTGGCGGATAATTGTCGTTTAGGGATAGTAAAAATACACAATAGGTTACCTCGATTACTGCATATACAAGTAACTCTAGACATAGTTAAGCTTTTTTAATCAATGGTTTCTGCTACGTTCATTGATAAATACTATTTAATCTGAGTTTAGTGCAACCCGCCACAAGTGATATGTCTTTTTCGAAAATGGGTCGCTAAGCTGCTTGCTTATAAATATGGTCTATAAAGGTAGAAGATTACAAAGGAAGCAGATTGGGACTGCTGTTGAAATCTTTCAAGCACTCCATCTTTTCCTATCCTATTCTAGAAATTGCAACTGACCTACAAAGTTATTTAAACATCATCAATAGTTATAATATATTACATGTACATTTATATTATACATATACTGTAATTTTATCATGTTAAACAACTGTCTGTTGAAAGAATGTCTTTGATTCGGACAACTTGAAAATTCGCCATGTCTTGCTTTTAAAAAATGATCTTTTAAAATGTTGCAATTACTATATTGAGGTTAAAAAATACAGTATTTTGTTTAGATAATTTTCTGGAAACAGCTTAGCGAGGAGCTATTCGGTTAACAAGCAAAGTATACGGTTTATAAGGAAGAAGGCGAATATGCTAATGCGTTACATTGTACGTGCACAGTAAATGGGCAATACACAGAATGCCTTGATAATGCTATTTTAACGTTAGAAACTTGACGATAAATTGTCGTTTTGTAAATTTTACGTCCAAAACAATAATTTTGTAGACAAACTTCCTGATAAAAACGCCAATAACGACCCCGAGCATTCCACATTTTTTAAAAGTTCTTTTCAAAGTAATCCCTAACTTTCGGTTTTCAAGCTACAGTACGTACAATTCAAATACTCTAACCATTTTAAGATTCAAGCATTTGCATTACGCTGACAGAAGTTTAATGTTGCATTCACAATAACCAATAGAAATTACGCAGAAATGACGTATGGCATTTTTAGCAAATTTGATCTGCGTATGATGTGTGTCAACCGTTTATGTCTTCAATTGCTTGGTTGTGAATCCAGCATTACGAATCATCCTTTGGGTTTAAACAAAATAACAATGACCAGTCAATACAGTTCCTTTGTACACGTGACTTCGATTAGTAAAAGTTCTGCCTGATTTAAAATACATGTACAAGTATAACGGAGAAATCCCAGGCTTAAAATAAATGAGAACATTGCATGCACACCAAAAATTGCGGAAATTCCATCACAACTTGTCGTTATTTTTACAGCTTTCAATTAAAAGTTATGTTCATCTATAGAGCTTGATTAAAATCCAATGTTTTCAAAAAGAATGAAGCTACACGTACGTTTAAGAGTATACGTTTTAAACAAGGTTTATTTTTCAGCGCATATTTTCTCTATGCTTGATCTAATGGTTGATTTATCTTATTTTGGAAAACTGCTGCGGGGACCAAATTTCCGTAAGCCTGTGACAGTATACATATTTTTTACATTTTCAACACTAACCCAATCAATAACGAGAAACTAAAAACGGCGATGCATTCGAAATTGCCAACAGCCATGTTGAGACTTCGAGTCAAGGAAGCCAAAAAGCATTATAATTTCCTAAAACAGACTAAATTAACATATGACTTTCCAACCGTGGTTTCGTCCAGCGAGCGTTCACGGATTAAAAATCACGTATAAATTCTTGAAGATTCAAGATTTGAAAGTGCGTTTCGTGCATTAGATTGTCTAACCAGAAATGCGTGCGTTATTCCAAGTTCAGAAAAATGCAGTGCAAAGAGACGCGTCAGTGTAAGGCGGTCAAAAAAAAAACCCCAACACTCGTAACACTTAAACTGCGACCTGGTGCATTTTTTTTAAATGTTTTCCTAATTTTTTCGCGGTTTAGAAATGATATACGCACTAATACACTATAAGAAAGGCCAGTATGGTGACTTCGCCCACTTTTACCTGGCGATGAGTTCGCAGCGCCACACGTTGGCATTGATTTAGACATCCTATCGATATACTGTACGTACAGTATAAGCGTTTCAAGTCGTATCGCGCCGCCCATGTCATTCTTTGACTATCACTATCGATCGATATACTGATTGCCATATTCTGACTGACCAATGGGCACCATTGTGCTACTCTGCGTGTATCTGAATTATACAAAATACATCGTATCCCGGCTACGATCGCATCGGGGTTTTCCACCATACTGTCTCGTGGCGAGCTTCATTCGTACGCGCCATTTGAACATCAAAGGCGCCGACACGGAGTGACCATATTGATCTTTCGTATACTGTGCGCAATAAGCTCAAGCGTGTAACAATGCACGTGGCTTTGAATAGGTCGGTTAAAAAAATTATTGGAGGAAAACAGTGTCAGGAAAATGCAGTTTTTGAACCAGTAAAAAAAACACGAAGAAATTTAATTAATTGTTGATATTTTTTTTCACCACGCATGCGGTAAATAGGCTTCGTGACCGTCTTAAATGCGCGGGTGCGAGGTTCAATGAAGCTAGGGCAAGACGATCGACAGGGTAGCGAATGGGAACAGTGAGCAAATCTCATGAATTCCATCGATAATAAATACGCAATGCTGAAACTTTAAAATTGAAACACCCAATAATTAACTCACAGTATACATTATAATAATAATTATTGTTCCGAAATGGAACTACAATGGGATCTGCAAGTTCGTTGGCCGGAAACTCGTGTTAAGTGAACACGCCCCTGCTGTAAACGGTTTAAAAAGCTCAGGGCCGTGTCGTGCTATGATGCAGAGAGACGGCATAGGGGCAGCAATTCGTAGACTTGCATCAAACTGAAAATAATCCACCACACGGCCCTGATATAGCTCGTATTACTTTTCAGGGAAATTCCCCGACCTTAACTTGCAGAGAAACCTTGATGCGCTGCTCTTTTACTCGAGACCGCGTAACTATGCAAATGCACGAAATTTCCATCCTGCATCGTTATCCGGGATCATGGTGATTGGAGAATTTCAAATAACTTTGCGCTTACCAAATAGACTGCAAAAGCGGGATGTCATTCAACGACCGTTCCAGGAGTAACTTCGACCAAAATGCGGGATTCGATAAACTAATTTGGGAAACCCATTAAACGCTAAAATGCAAATTCCGCGAGGATCGCTCCAATAGTCACGGTTGTCACCTTGATCAAATTGTCATTACTTTCGCAGTCTATTGAGAAAATTGGCCGCCCGTGGCAGTCGCGGTTCTAAAAGAGCAGTTGAAAAATATACCTGTTGGTAGGACTGGCGCCTTTGAAAGACCAAGTGGACCAAGAAGACTCGGTATACTTATGTTGGCAGATCGTGAAGATCATGCACGTGTGACGTCGTATGCAGGCATCGTACCTGACGTGCTGACACGAACAATTAGTTGAAATGTGTGGTGTGGGTGATGACAACGACATAAAAAGGTGTTCCATTCCTCCATGTCTCTTCACACCTCTTGCAGGTATTTGAGTGGACAGAGGCCTTGACGGTCCCCGCAGCGGATGGGAATCATCCCGGCATTCTCTTCGCTCACCTGAATCACTATCTGCAAAACGAATCGTGGGTGGATTAGAACGTTGATTATACAGCTATTCCGGATATGTTGGCGGCTCACGACAACTCACCTGGTCGCGCAGTAACTTTAATCCGTTATCTCCGTTATCGGTCACTTGCAGATTATGCGTTACTTGCAAAGGTCTTTCTCCGGGATTTAACTTTGCCACATACTTGGATGGAAAATAACCAATTTTTCCGAGACATTTTCCCTATACGAGGCGAAGAATAAAGTTTGTAACAAAAGACAAATTAAGACCGGACAACATTCGAGGATGCAATTCAAACTTACTTTCCACCAATCGGGATCAGTTGTGTCTATCACTGTAACCGTATATCCAGCCCTTAAAAAAAGTTTTTTTGAAGTTAAGATTATTTTTTTTTTTAAAAGCGAAAGCAGTGTTTGGATAAAAATGCTTTTGTTGAGAGAAATACAGTATGGATGCTTTTTTTGTTATAGCGAAGTAGCTAATTTTTTTTTTTCGAATTTACCGTTTGTTGTACTGGAATAATTTTAAAGTTAAGCATAGGAAAAAATGACGAAAATATAGGAACAAGTTTGATGCAAATTTATAATTTCGAGTACGAATCGAAGTAAAATCCAGTACTATGAGAATTTCTCGGAGTTGAAAAATAAGACATTTTCCCCCACATTTTCGCTCAAAAAAGACCAGTTTCACCAGCTATATAATGTGCTAACTTGAGATCCAATTCGTCCTGGTGCCTGCTTTTAAAAGTGTACAAAACTACGTAGAGGTTCGTGGGAAGAAGGCGGTGTGGTTTCTGAAATTGCAAACGACAAGCGGTATAGTGACCACTGTCCAGTCACGAAGTTAGCCCACGCAAACGCACTTACGGGTGAAGGGCACGGTGAGGTGGAGGCTGAGCTGAGCGACTTTTCGTTGTCGTCCGGCAAATCCACGGAACTCATCCGCACGGCCCGGGTCGATAAAAGCCGTCGACTGTGGACGGGGCTCTGGGGAGCTGAAACGGTTGCAAGTGAAACAATTTACTAATGCGCAACAAGTCGGACTCAAAATTAGGATTCAAGACTGAATACAGGAGACTAAAAGCAGAGGATAAGGAACAGACACTCAAAAAAGCTTGCTTTTCTTAAAAAAGAAAAAAATACTTCAAACTAACCAACGGTAAAAAAAAACTATGAAAAAAAAATAGTAAAACGAGCAAAAACAGGTCGCATTTCTTTTATTGATTTTCATGTTTCTTCGCAAAATGATTAATTTATGGAAAGAAAAAACAACAGTATGCTATAGCCGAGCAAAAAATTGAGCGTGACACGATCATGCACGGCGTGCACCACTAATGAAAAGTGCAAATATACGTAATATTTAAATCAGTGTGTTGCCAAGCATACAGTTTGTAATTTACGGTCTAACGCCTTAATTAAGAATATGGTATACATAAATTAACCAACGAGTAAAGGGCGCATGCGTGAGCCGAGTGAAACTACCTCATTTGTTCGATTCATAAACATCGACGCGATATAATCGAGAATATACAACACTTCGAACGACATAAAATGCCTCGTTAAAATATATTACGCAAACATACTTTAGTTCTATGACGGCGTTATTTTTTAAATTAGTGATTCCTACGCAAAGTTCTAATGGCTTAATTTACTTTCCAAACGGGTAAACGTTTTCAGGATTGGACATTGATTCATTTTCGAAAAAGATTGAAAAAAATGGTCTTTATTGTATTTGAAATCACCTGATAGAAGAAAAAAAAACTTCAGAAATTGCTAGCAAGATAAATTGCAAATTGTGGAACTAACCAACCTTAATGCCAACAGTATAGAAGCTCTCTTGGGGTACTTTTATAAACTATTATTATAGTTTAATCAAAGATTTAGGAAAATGGGCTATATAACGTTATAACGTAAACTTTCGTAGTTACATTATAACGATGCATTTGATGATTCACTAGATCCTCCGTGCTAAACGTGATATTTCAAGAATAAATGAATCACTATCGATTCCACTAAATGAATAATTATAACTATAGGAAATCACCTATTAATAAAAGTAATGCACGAGGATTTCCTCATTTTTGAATTCATACAATATATTTTCCCTTTCCTGTCTATTCAGGAAATGAAAGGTCAGGAAATACCGTATACCCACTTTCTGGAAACATGATTAATTCATTGATATCGTTCCGATTTTACCACAAAGATCTCTGCACCAAAGGTTAAACGTGCTATTACACTGTAACAGGCATTGCAGTATAGTTTAATTAATCCCATAATATCTCAACTCATGAGTAGACAATTCACTGCCTTTATCACCGAATTAAAAAAAAGGACAATAAAATGCAACATGGTCATCGTTGTTAGTTAGTTCCAGTCCTTCATATTGAAATTTATAAACAGCCTGCCAGGTTTAATTATTTCAATACACGAGCATTTCATCGAATGTTTTTGTTCTTTTTAAAAATACTCAAAAGTTAGAGACAGGCTTACTGGATCAGCCCTAACAGTTATCCAATAATCCAGATGAAAATAATTCAACAAAATCACGGTAACTTATGATGTCATTCGAACGGGACACCCAACATTTACCTAGAGTGGTGTGAGAATGGTGCAACTAGTGCGTACAGCACGACAACGATACAACAACGAAAATAATGATAATAATAATAACAAAAATATCAAGTGACAAAAAATTGAGATTGCGCTAAATTCTAACATCAATTAAGGAATATGAAAGGCAGGCATAGTGTTATTACACTGGCTGTGAGAACTGCCGTGGCTGGACTGAGGATTGGTTCCGTGATGGCCGCGACGCCTTTGGACGTGCTCGTTAGATTCGGGACTGTCCAGGGAGAGGCTTTTCATTCGCAGGTTCAGTTTTTGGCGCTGCGGGCTATGCGGGGCTGTGGACCAACAGGCAAGGAAAGGTCAGAGGCCAGGGTTCATGAGGCACACGGTGGCGAGTGACGAGCAACCTCGCCTGGATTCAAACCCATTTCTCGAGTCTCCTAGCCCTCCCTCCTTATTCGGGGTTTTCCTCTAAATACGATCCCCATCTTCTGCTTCCATCTACACTTCCAGCCTTAAGCCCTTTCACATTTTCAAAGGAGATAAAACTGATTTACGATAAAATTATCACTAATACGGAAATGAAGCAGACGAGCTTGCATTCTGATTTCTCCTCGGAGCAAAAACAATGCCAATCGATGTAATATCATTTCTGTTTGTCTATCAAGTCTCTTTCCCCCGAGTCACAACCACGTGGACATTGACAGAACTTGCATTTCAAAGATGAGATGCTCGTTTCGATTTATTCCAGTGAAAATGCGAAGCAAGCCGACGATGCTCGATGGCTCGTGTAGGGGAACGCAGCAACGAGGTTTCCCTTTCCGGTAAATCCTAGATTGCGCCACCCGCCGGGAAACGCACCTTTTAGCCCCGAAGCGGGAAAGTCCCCCGGAAGACGGGTCGAGTTCCTGCTTCGAGACTAGAACGGGGTTTTCTCGGCGAGTAACGCAACCTGGGTTCGGGGCAAAGCCAAGAAGGGCAGGGAGGAGACACAGAGACACAGACACACAGACCTGAGCACGAAGACGGTGGGGGTATGGCGGAGACAGCCAGACTGTGGCAACTGGCCCCTTGGGCTCTCGACGAGGTGCGCTTGTGCAAGGAGCTCAGGCTCGAGCCCGAGCTCCCCCCACTGCCCCCGCCCCCCACGGTGCCCAGCTCTTTTTCCACGCTGCCCATGGTGCTGCTCTTTTTGGTGGTGGCGCTGCCTCCGATGTCCCCCGCCTGCTTCAGCAGCTGATAAATGGGATCAATTTCTACGGGCTCTGCAAACATACAGACGGCCACAGGCATCTTGTTAGATCGGATGAACGAGGCGCAATCACGAAGAAATGAAAAATGCAGCGGTGACCCCGTCTAAACCCGAAATTCGTCATTTCTAGTATAGTCGTCGTAAATCTCCGTCAATTTTCGATTGGTTGCAGTCCAACTAAAGGCTAAAAATGTGATTCCAAAAGAAGACTTCCTTTAAAATTTTCCAAGTAAAGGTTTCTGTGGGGTATGATATTTAATAAGCTAGTACGGTAGAAATAGCGAATATCGGGTTGAGATGGTAGGATATATCGTTACACGTATTGCCACACTTGAAATGTCGTCCATATCGAACTTGTTTTCGAAACCATGCCAATAATAAGGTCGGCGAGCGTTTTGGACATCTTACACAATTTGTAACACTTTCTTAAATTGTTTCTTTCCAATGAGGAAGCAATGAAAAGCAACTGAGAAACAAACGGAATTTTGTAATTGCGACACTTTTCAGAATTGCTATAATATTTAGATTAAAAAAAAATTAAAACATATAGGCTTACATGTACATGTACGGACGTAAAGGCCGTCACAACACCGGGAAAGTTATATCTGGAAATCTGGTAAAGTTTAGGTGTGTCCGAAAAGTCAAGCGCATATTTCTGAGCATTTTACTAACCATGGCTTTTAAAAACAGAAATTTCAAACTGAATGTAATTAGACTTCATTTATGATTTTACAATTGACAAATTAAAACATTTCAATTCTCGTAATTCACATTCTAAAAAAACAGAACTTTTTGAACATGCGTATTTCCAGATATAACTTTCCTCGTGTGGGATAAAGTAAACAACATTGGTGTTTTTCTTCCAAGCAGCTTTTGAATGCTCTAATAATATTTCCTGTTTTGAACAGGCAATACTAAAGAATTTGTTAAAAGTTTGTCAGAGTGTACATTAGCTTCACAAGTAGAAATCTGTCTTTAAGGATGAATCAATTAAGAATTCATTCGCAGGATGCATCGTAACACCAAAAGTCGATGGCATCAGTTTGATTTTTCCACTCGAGAATCAAGTTTTATTTTCTTCCCTCGCATAATTACGAATAAATTTTATTGGCGAATTCGTCGTGAGACCAATTGCATCGACAGCTTAAATGCGGCAATACGTATAGCGAATGGGGAGTTTAGCATCCATATGAGTTGAAATCTAAAAGGTAGATTAATTATTAAAATGTAATAGATGGTAAAAGTTGGTAAAAGGTGATGACTTCGAAAGGAAAAACGGCGAAAAGGGGGGTTAGTAAATTAAACATGGAAATAAAATATTCATATCAAACATCATCAGAAACGATGAAGCTCACGCTCACACAAAACGGCACGTCAACGAAATACAACAACACGTATCTATTGATTAATCATCGATTTGCGAGAAAACTAACATTTTTCATCCTAGGGAAAACATTCTGAAATCGATATAACGATGAGAAAAAAAGATCACGTTGGCCTCGAGTAGATTTGTAAGAAAATTGCGCCATCCATATTTATGAGAAAAGCAACGCAGGAAGGTAATGCCAAATGTTTTCACCACCTGTATTTTCGTAATGCATTTCCAACGTTATTCATGCTTTGGTAAAAATGAAAATAGACCGATAGCATCGTAACAAAGATGGAGAGAAAAATGGAAATTATTACACGAGCAAGTTGGTGTCAAAATGCGCGCACAAGTTCGAGTTCTATGATTACTTTCCATTAAACCGATCAATGCGTGTAATGCATTTTCCAACTCATTTTAAAAGAGGTGAGAAAACGACAGGTGTTCACCGCACAGGTTGTTTGCAAAAGGCTGGAAACAAATTTCTATAATTTTCAAATTATTACGTTATCCCGATGTATTTTATGTCACCTCTTTCATGAACCGTTCCAACAAATGTCACGTGATTTAAACGATTTTCTCGTTAAAAGCAATTAGTCCGTCACCTTCCATTAGCAAACTCGGACTCTAATTTGAATAGAACCAAAATGTTAAGATAAATTGACAATGCTTGAACAAAAAGCTGCGATGCATGTCACAGCCATACAGCAGTAATATATTTGTACATTTACGCGTGATCGATTGCTTCAGGTACTAAATCGGTATATGTCGCCGCACACTGAGCAAGCCTCCTCTAGCGGAAGACAGAACAAGATTAACTACATGTAAGAACAATTGTTATGTATTTCTACGTACTCATTGTATGTTATGGCCAAAGGCAATGAGGAACTAATTACAACTCCTTCGTCTACAAGCCCAAGCAGGAAATATTCTCTTCTCGTCCGATGATTTAACAATACTGCAGTAAGTACCTCGCTGTCATTGGGCAACTCCGTCCGCGTGATATTTTCAAGCTAACACCTTAGACTAATTGTTCCCTCACTCAAACAGTAATTAGACATTTACTTCCAAGTGGACAACTCTGGCATCGCGGATTGCCAAAGGCAGCACGAAACCAATTGCTTATTCTTGCTGGAAGAGCAGAGAAAATGGTTTGCTGATGATTGTCCCTGCAATGAAGCGCTTTTCTTCTGCTCATTCTTACGAACAATCATTTCTGAACGCATGTGTTGTTTGTTCGAAGCAGCGGACTAATTACTGCTGGTGTGAAAGAGCAAAGAAAAGCACTTCTTGACACAACATGGCCCTTGCATTTCTACTCAAATTTAAGCTCTCGACATTTTCGTAATTACTTCTTGCCAAGTTGTGACTCATTTTGGTATACTGCCTCACAATCCAAGCATAGAGTACGTTCACGTTGAACTTGTTAACAGTCGCTTGAAAATCAGTGTCGCTTAGTGGTAGTGCAGACGCTTACCACTAAGCGACACTGGTTTTCAAGCGACGAGTAACAAGTTCAACGTGTACGTACTCTATGCTTGGTAAGTCGTAGGCTTTCTAGGCTGAAAACAGCAGTTTTTAAACGTTAGCAATAAGTTTAAGGTACACTGTCCTCGTGACGATTGTTTTTAGTACAATGCATTTAAACTCAAACTATTATCTTATTGTTATGCGAGCCACGTCACTGCCATGCAAGAAACAACAATACACGCAAAACAATTAAAAATGTAATTTGTAATTAAGGGATCGTCAAACGTAAAGTACCTTCGACCCCAAACGGTGTCTGCTCGCTCCGCTTAATTTGCGTGTAATGACCGATTGTTCGTAAACGCTGCGATCAGTGAAGCGTCCGTACTGGGATGATCAGGCTACATGGACAGGTCAAGTGAGGGTGAAGGGAGAAGGGTGCGAGGCAGGAAACCCAGGGGTCAGTCATAAAGCGATGAGATATAAGAGGGATTAGAACTACCTTTACGGATTGTCGGGGTTGGCGAACCTCGTTTCTTATTCTTCGTGGCTCCGAAAGGATTCAGTAATGTAAAAACGGATTCAGAACTTCCCATTGACGTCACTGCAAATGCAGGGTGTCCAGAAAATCAAGCACGTTTAATTAAACGCTCAAATCGCGAATTAAAATGGGTTTGTTAGTAATTTACTACGATGGCACATAGATGGAGTAGCACGGCTTATTAACCTACATGATTTAAGGGAGTGTTAAACAAAAATGGGTAGAGAATATCAGAGAATGTTCTGCTTTAATAAAGGGATCGCATCATCAATAGTATGCCCGGTTGCACCAAAAAAGAAAAAAAATCTTTTAAAATAACGTTCGTTACGTTTTCGAAGAGTTTAAGATCAAATAAATATACAAAATTTAATGTAAAAGATCACGTTGAAAACGAGTGGACTTGTTTTTAAGAATATCCACCGAAGCAAGCTTGAAACAATTTTAGAAGTTTTACATTACAAAAGGATTCGCGTTAAAAGTGAAATCCCTGTGAAAATTAGATAACGCAATAAATTAAAAGTCAGTAATACGACTGCATATTACAGAAAATCAATAAAGTAATTATTTCTGTACTCATGATTTATTAATTCCGATGGCTTACATGTATTATTATACAAAATGCACGATTTTTTTTTACAAAAATCCGCTTGAAATTATTACAATTTCATGATGCATTTGAGTTTTCCAACCCGAATTGAATTACACTGAACAATTAAGCTAACCTTAAATGCTAGATAAATTCCAAATATATAATTATTATGAATTGAGAATGCCTTGTTTAGAATGTTCAATGGTGCAACAGGTCATTTAAGTAAAATATGATTTTACATGACTTTCGCAACCCATTCTTGTTCGACTAATGCATCCTCATTTTTATTGGCGTTAAGTTACACATTCTAAAAGGGATGCATATACACCCGTCTACACATAAAAGGGTAGTTAATATCAATACACTACGGTACACATTTTTAATTATTAGCGGTACGAAGCAATTAATCGATTATAGCATTTGGAAAAATTCCCATAATTTATTGTTACGATATAAAAAAATCAACATGAATTCTCACTTCTGGTCATATTAAAAAGCTACTCACAAAATGCCAGCTATGCTACTTGAGGAATAAAGGAAAAGCCAGGAAAAGGAGGAAAATTATGATTTATATTCAGGAGAAAGTGTTCGGCTTTTAAACGCTCCAAAATATCATCAGTTTCATAATACAGGGCGTGTCTAAGATGACGCTTCATAAATTCACATAAGTGTTTCGTAAGTTGATAATTAAAAAGAGTCAAGAATTTCCTTTTTAAATTCATCATTAAGACTAATGAAAAACACATACCATTTCTTTACACATCAAATGAATATTTGATAAATGTTAATTAACAAAAAGTTTCATCAGACACACCATGTATAATCCTAAATAATTGTTTCTAAAGTAAGAAAACATTCCCTTCAATGTTGCGAGAAAAATATTATTCCTGTCATTAACAAAACATTAAAAAAATTCTCTAGCCATAACCGTGAATATTTACGTATAATAAATTTACCATCTAAACAAGCTAGGCTGCAACCTGAATGTTGACTGCACCAACTTAATTGTTAGATTTATTTTTTCCCTTATACTGCATAAATCTGCCCTAAAACTGCTTTCCATCTCAAATAACCATATACAACGTATATCGCCATAAACAGTACTAGGAACCTACCACAATTTCCTCATTCGTCGGTCTAAACTTTCAACAATTAATGTACACCGAAAAAAAAAGGTTTCCACGCAAACATGAGAATTTGCATGTGCATGTTACGCTAAGTAAATCGTATGGATTTATACACATTTTCGGTTCAATTTGTAGCATTAGTAGAGCGTTGCGGGTGCACTTTATATATAATCGAGTGAAAGTTCAACACGATGCATTATAATTATGATTTCCAGGAATATATTTGTACAGGCCGGGGCAAGTTTTCAACGTGGACGTATTTTTGTCTAATTATAAATGCATCCTCAATGGCTGAATCGAAATGTTCATGTCATCCCTCAGCCAACTGTTCAGCGTTCACACTGACAGAAGAAAATTTATCCTCGTTTTATTATTAACAGGGTGATCGTGAACAGCAAAACTTGTAAAATATTCATGATGAGAAACTGATGGAAACTACCATCAGCGATGAAAATGACACCGCCCGCACGCCATGTAACGGCCAAATAACCGGGTTTCGTTTGACTCCGGCTATCGGGTTGACACATTTCACTATTAGCTAACAAAGGACATCAGAGACGATGGAAAAATTACCAGGGACGTCTAATAACTATAAACGAGAGGAGAAACCTTTTTTTTTTTTTTTTTTTTTTGTAATTTGGCAAATGCGATTACATGAAACACGAGTACTAGTTAAACTAAGGAACGACTTGCGTCTGCGGTTATTATTATAATTTGCCTCAAAATCCTGAAATAATTAAAAAAGAATTCATATCTAACGTTACTTTGGCAATTATGAAAATTGCATGGACCGAGGAGGATTAATGATCCCCACTAAAACGTCACACTTTGGTTTCAACCAAAATTTAATCCTAAAAAAAACTAATATACTTCGTGTATAATTAATCAATCTTTTCAACACATAAAAAGTGCAATTTGAGAATCCTTCCGTTGTTTTCAGGGACTATCTTTCTCGCGATTATAACAAGAATAAAACTCATCTATATACACACATAACGGTGATACGAGCACTATAAAACTGAACACAAAACTGCACAAAGCGAATTCGGGAATTTTTATATCCATTTCCACTTGGAAATTACGATTGTTACGCGTGAATGGTGTGGTCACATTCAATGGCTTCGTTTACTCCCTACACATAACAGAGGACAGTTATTAACGGTTAAAGCGGGTTAGGTGTTATAGAGGCACGGAAGTAGTAGTAGAAATAGTTTAGGAGAAGAAGAACGAGAAATATATAATAAATAATGGGTAAAGAGGCACGAGATGATACAAATTGAACGAGAGAAACGAGCGAGCCACTTACTGTCATCTTCCTTGTCCATGACTCTGGTTTCTATCTCGGAAGTGGACTTCTGTCGTCGGAGAAGACGAGGTTTGGGCTACCAATCAAATTAGTTTTGCAATATCAAAGGCTGTTCCATAAACGTTAATTCCACGCGTACGATTAAAAGCTAACTTAGTTAATTTCCCTAAAATCTTAAGAGAAAGAATATCTTACTTGACATCTTCCGGCTTTATCTTGGCAATCAAAATGTGCGTTCACTTTGCACATTTTGCAACGCATTCCCTGGCGAGTGTGACCTGAAACATGAGGGAAAGGATCAGAAACCATTGATGGAAGGAAAAGCGTCCGCTTTGAGCTTCTATTTTGACAAGAAATCACAAGTTTTAAAGGCAACACAGTTTCTACTGTATACTCATTTAAGTTTTTGTGAGAAATGCTGAAGGGAATATTTTGCGGACAAGAGCGATTTATACAGTGCAGTTTATGACAAGGACATTCAAGAAAAATTATAGAATCTTTTAATTTAGAGTTTTTAGTATGTTATTTATACAATTGTAAATTAGCTGAAAAATGCAGATCCATCAAAAATTAATGTGACAAAATACCATTCCTATGTTGCTTTCGTTGATTTTCTTTTTTTAATCTTTCAAATGTTATTAATCGAGCTTGCTCGTGAAATTTAATGTATTGTCGAGGGCAATTTCAATTTTCGTAAAGCAAATGTGAGAAAATTAAAATGAAGATGTTTCTAAGATTTTTGCAACTAAGCAAAATTTTCTATAAAAAAATCAGGTGATAAAAAACAAACTAAGCCAGATGCTTTTATACGTATACTGTAGACGAGAAAAATCCTCTACGCATATTATTCGCAAATTGTTTAACAAGTTAAAACCGAACAAAGTGGTTTTTAGAGGTAGAGGTTAGCATTCTCGTCTTGTATGGTCGACTATTGTGGTTTTCATGGTTTCCCACAATTCCTCCAGGCGAATGCCGAGATGGTTCCGATATTAAATCGGCCATGACCGTCTTCCCCCCTGCCAAATGGTACTATGTACTGACTGCAGAATAAAGAATTGAATTGAAGACATACAGTTTCGCGTTTACTGTGCAAGTAAACAAAACTGTAATTCCAAGAAAGCACGTGCAAAAAAATGCGTCGAAATCATCTCGACTTAAATTATTCGCGAAATATTTGTATACATTTACATATATTTCAATATTTTGCCTCTATTTTCTAGCTGCGCACGCTGTTAACATCGCCATATAAGTACAAGCAGTACACCTTTTACCCTTTTAACGCAAATGCTTCGCTTTTTGCGTTGACACTCGTATTACCTAATAGCTTTTGTGCGCATTGAAATGTCAAACCTCTGAAGAAGCGAGGTGCATGCAGCTCACCTCTGAGAATTTCGTGGCACAGGTCGCAGGCAGTGATTTTCTTGTACGTGTATTCTTGAAAGATGTGAGCGTTTTCGATGGCATTTGGATTGCCATTATCTTTGGTCGACGAATTCTCCTTCTTTTCACTTTTCCGTTCGGTGCCACTTCCAGACGCACCAGATTTCAGACTTTTGAAGGCTTTCAACCATTTATTTTTTATGCTTCCGGTGCTGGAAGAAGACATCTTGCGATCCCTTATGTTATTATCTCCCTTGTTTTCTAAGGCAGCAGCCAAAAGGTCAATCTGAGAAAAAGCAAAACAATGTTTTTCTTATACTTTTTTTTCTCATAACGAGCGGCAATCCAGAAACGTATATATACAGGGTGATTTACGTCATACTGCTGGCGTCAGCGTAAGAATATAATTCACTGCAGACA
Organism: Megaphyllum sjaelandicum; assembly: GCA_034698745.1. Taxonomy (NCBI): domain Eukaryota; kingdom Metazoa; phylum Arthropoda; class Diplopoda; order Julida; family Julidae; genus Megaphyllum; species Megaphyllum sjaelandicum. The sequence continues at coordinate 4,182 of JAQGBX010002004.1, read as the reverse complement.
AAATGAACGAACCAAACAGAAATGAAGAGTAAACTCAGTAATTTTTGTCTCATGCTGTTGTTCGTATTTTTATTTCTTGCATATTTTGAAAAAACGAGCCAAGAAGTAAACCGTACGAAATACGAAAGTTTTTTTTTTTAATTTTTATCCTCTGACTATATGTATGTTAGCTCGCGAAAAGGAAAATCCCCTTTACATTGTATTTTCGAAATAGTTCCTCTAACATACGTATTATCTGCGCAAAAAAGGCGGCCAAAAGAACTCGTATACATCGACTTTTTTTGCTTATCGCTTTGGCGTCCGAACAGTATACAAATGAATAGATGCGCTGGTAATGAAAGATAGGGCAAATGGCATTATCCCGATTCCCCATGGCCTATTAAAATAATTATAACCATCGTCTATCGCATGATTGATTAAATGGCCACAAATTGAAAGATGGAGAGACAGCTTGTCGATTGCAAAACAACATAAGCACGAATAGCAATATAATAATCATGAAAATAATGTCTCCTGGAGAGTTATGACAAACGTTCGCCAAGACGATGGGCTTGCACCAACCTGTAACACATTTCAAAGGATCGATATCCATTTGTTTATTAAAATGCACCCCTTCCTCCCTCGGCCGTACCTTAGAGGGAATACTTGTTGCGAATGCATTAGTGCATGCACTCGCAAATATGCATTCAGCGTGGGGAGCTCTTTAATAAACAGTCCATTTCATTTAATTCATTAAAACTGTTGCTACAGCACGTGCCTATTTGTCCTCTGTCAAAGGACTGGTTGGGAAAAATTAGTCTAAACACAGTAATTACGCCCGATAGTACATCTTAGTGATCTTAAAGTACTGCTAATAATCTAGCGCAGGACACCCGTTAAATTGGAAGCATCTGCCAATGGTCACATCAAGTTGTGTGAGTGGAGTAATAGCGAATGAACAGTGGGCAGTATAGCGAATCAGTCTGCTTTTCGGAGCCATATAGTGTCTCCTTAGCAAACTCCGAAATAAAAAAAAATTAGACAGTTATAATATTAAAGATGACAGTGGACATTAACATACGGACACAACTAAAAATTACCCTTTTTAGGGTCCAGCTCCTTATGTACTGCATGAATAGAATACTGCCATGTATGAAGGCAACCTAAACGCACAGCCAAGTGCGTGTTGTTTGCCTACTTTTAAGGGGGAGTTCCATCTCTTGGAACGGAAAGGAACGCTGATGTCGTCCACTTCTGAATGTGGTCGAAAACTTTCACGAACATGTTAAAATATGTATGACTGGAAAACACGAGTAAACGCAACTCTGTTAATATACGCCTACGTTACTAGTCTGTATAATTCCGAAGTATTTTCCGAGGGAAATAAGTGGGGATTTGCCAGCTCGTTTTTCGAGAAATATATAGCCAGCACGAGGATAACGTGGAACCACACAGCGCGTAGATGTGAAATATGCTCGGATAGAAAATCTGCCCATTTATGTGCCCTATTCGCTCCTTCTCAATTGCGCTAGTTGCAGTGAAATGCTCGAGACCAGAAATGTCATCGATAAAAATATGACAAAAATTGACGTAAAAATGAAAGGATTTGGAGCGTCGGCCCTGCAATGCAGTGCAATTAGCATTGGAAAATGATGCGGGTCCACAACGCCCAAATCGAGCAACCTGCAGCTTTTATCGGTAGTGGGAGACAAATTAAACTTCGTCATAAATTCGTCTATGATTTAATTAGCGAAACGAAGAAATGATAAACAGCTCTGGAAACCCTTAAGCACCTGCCTGAAGCAATTTGCTGGCGGGGTGTTAAATGTACGTATGCAGCGCACATTTTAAATGCATGCAACGAGCGAAAAGAATGGAGAAATCCCTCGCAAGAGCTTGATTGCCACTCGACGACGGAACACAAAAAAAGCCCAACAAAAACATGCAAATTTCGCTAAGCACGAGAGACCAAATTGGATGAAATTTTACGAGAAGCTGCGAAAAAGGAAAAGGGGGTTGAAAATGAGGAGGAAAGGAACCAGAAGTTGAGACGCGTTTATGGAATGCGAGCGAGAAAACCGCTGGGGAAGAAGTTGGTGCGTTTTAATTAAACTAGGACAAGCTCAGAAAATTGGCACTTGGTCGTGAATTTTGCCGCGAAAATAGAAATTCCGAACACCTTTTTCGCATTCGGCAATGTTGAAATCTTGGCGAACGCATTAAAATTCCAAGGTTTTCCACGCAGGTTCAGCTCATACTTTATTCAGATTATAATCTAAGGGGACGAGCATAAAGAATGCTCGTTGCAGGCGCTTACCACTCTGCGTGCACTAGGGCCACCAAGCGGGATAAGAATACGGCATGCTTTGTAAATGAGGGCACACACCAAGAAAGCTTTGTCGAGCCAGGCTGAGCTTACAAGAAGCGCTTACAAGCTTACAAGAAAATCGAAAGCAGATTTTTAACACACAGAGTGGCACACAGATCACTATTGGTCAAAAGTGTAGCCATGCTGATTATGTACCGCAAAAACATGCCCTGCGCTCATCATGAGATGCTAATGCGCATGTGCAAGGTTTTGCGCGGAATGTTTTACCTATAGCACAACGCATGCAGTGGCTCGATCCACCAAGCACACTGACCATCACGCTGATATTAGCGTACATTGTGCGCCTCAAAGCTGGAAACAAGAAGCTGAAAGAAGAACGTCGAAAGTAAACATTCTTTGTGCTCGCAACCTTCAGTTGAACATTTACATCTTTTTAGATACAGGTGCTTGTCCAAACTTGGGCACTCGGGACATGTACGGTACATGCATAGGTCAAACGTGACGTACGCCTTTGAACGGAATGCAATAGAGGTACAGCAACAAACACTTTACGAATCGTACTTTAATTACCAATCGTTAAGTAACGCGTGGCCGGAGCAGGAATGCAATACATTAAGGAACTTGCGAAAGTATATGCTGTATCTGAAATCATCATTAACAACATTTGCGTTGATAACACACCAATTTGAGATTCCATTGAAATGGATGAAACCGGCACAAATTGACAACTGAAGTTAGAATTTCTAAAGCTACTACGATCATTCAAGTTTTGAAATTAAAATTAAAGGGGGATCAACCATTTGAAAAAGCCTTTAAATTGGCAGACTTCGTCATGAATGACGTCATGCCATCGGTCGCTCTTTAATTTCAATTTGAAAATAAACACGGTCGTATCCGAAGGCCCATTGATCTATCGAGAATAAAAGGCAAATAGAAACACTCGAGTCGAACGAATAGCAAGGATCATGACTACCATTTATATCGCATTACACATTCACAGGCACATACAGAGGGTTTCAAAAATCCCACTGAATAACTCCAGTTTGATGAAATGGATGCACCGTTTATTTCCTTCTAAAGTCAGGTGCTTGCTTTTAATTCGTTTTGTCTCTCAATTAAGACTTCTCTTTATTACCCGTATTTGCCCTATCACCTACCACCCTTATTAGACTACTATATACAGTACATATGCCTTTAAGAAATTGAAAATAAAACGTTCTAAGCATAAACCGGTAGGGATTACCGACAAAGTTTAGATTATTAATAAACAGACTAATGCCAGATTATGATGGGACAATGCCAATCATTGTTCTGTAAAATTTTCGTTGTTGCGATAAAGCCACGAAACGTTTTAACAGACTTTAATCAGTTTAATGGCCTTTTGATTAATTTCCCATGAGATCGTAGGATCGTTATTGGGAAATGACAAATTACTAATCGATGGAAAAAACGAAGAACGCACCTATTAACGGCTGCGTTATTTCCAATAGTATAAAAATGCTTAATAACTACCACGTTGAAAAGTAATACATTTCAAAAATGCATTTGAAAATATGTACCATGGAACATTTCATGCATTTCAAAATGCATTCTCGTCTTTGCATTTCAAAATCTATTCTCGCCATTGCATTTTAAAATGTATTCTCGCCATTGCATTTTAAAATGTATTTTCGCCATTGCATTTTAACCCTTTCAGCCCTGGGGATCAAAATTTTGATCCCCTGGTTTTTAAATTCCCTCTCAAAATGTAATGGCGCTATTGCCTTGAACTTTGCTGTATGTTAACAAGTAAGCTTTAACCTTCAAAACTGGCTAGTTTGGAACTGGCTGCCTCAAGTAGATGTTTTCAAAAATTGGCGCCAAAGTTGACCATT
>JAQGBX010002003.1:0-22089 GCA_034698745.1 Megaphyllum sjaelandicum | reverse complement strand
CTAACTTTTCCAGGGATAAACAAAAACTTTAGCATGGTAAATTATAGCAGCATTGTCAATGTAAAGAAAAAATTTCTAAGTCCGGGACTTCAAAATTCAGTCCCCCTCCCCCCCACCCAAAAAAAATATGGTATAGAGACTATGCCATAATGGAATGATGCTTAACAGAAATTTACTGCAATAAAAGTATGTTTATATATTCTTTTAATATAAATAAAACTGCAATAACATTTTTGACAATTGACAATATTTATTACGATGTAATAAATATAACATACTGTAGAAAAATGCATCATCATTGCTGCATTGCTACCAAATGCACAGATCCAATGAAAAACATCACAGATGTCACATCATCTTAGGAAATTGGCACATCCAAAGGTGCAGAAGACAACGAATTCCATATTTTATAATCAGATGTCACCAATTCTTTTTCTATAATAAAAAATATTTTTATTATAGATTTACACAAAGGCAGCATCCAAAACGAAGCAAAAATGGTTAGAATTTGCATATATATATCGCACCTCCGCTCAAAAAGTGACAATAATTCAATAATAAACAAAATTTTAAAAAATTTCAATGATATACATTTTCAATAAAAATACGGTATATGCATTCCAATAGCACATACAAATATAATATTTAGGAACTGGATACATACCTAATTGGTATTTAAACTTTGCAGGGGGAGATACGTGGACCGACTTGGAATCAATATGACAATTACTTGGTAGATTTACTTTTGTGCAAAAATTTACCTACAAGAGACATTCACAAAACAAGCGTCAAGAAAAATTTTTTTTGTAATCTTCTTTTCAAACGTTAAACAAAATCCACTTACTAGAGCATAATAATGTTTGCTAGACTTTTCTTCATCTTCTTCATCATCGACTTGACTTCTTGCATCAGAAAATAGAACATTTCCATTTAATGTCACTTCTGAAGTCTTGGATGGAAACTTATTACCTATGAAAACGACCAAGTTCATCAAAAAAGAGGGGAGGGGGAATTGAAATAATAGAAAACAAGATTTTTATAGAAACAAGATGATTTATAGTACCCAAATTCCAAGTTATTGTTTTTCTGTCCAATGAGATCCTAGTCATTCCCCAGGAAGGCGTCAAATTGACGTTTTCTATTTCCCTGGACATAACGAAAATATCTCCCAATACAATTAAAAACAAAATAAAAAACATCTTTCTGTCCATTTCAGAAAAAAAAATACTAAATTACCTGTCGACAAATGGTAATTTGACCTCAAAATATTCAAAGGAATTGGTAATACTTTCATTCAATTTTAATAGTAGCTGTAAATCCATCTTAGACATCCCCTACGAATGATAAAGAAAAATAATTCAACTTCAAACTAACGATCGCAGAATATTATGTACACAAATAACCGGAAAATTAAGACAAGCTTACGCGCAGCTTGAGAATTCCAATCACCGGAAGATCTTTCTGGTTCGAAACCATATAATCGCAGAGGGTAAACCTATCAAGTGGTGGCATAAACCTTAATTTATACAGCGGTGGTGTAGCTAATTGGTCGAATGAAGTTGAAAACATAAACGTTAACATCGCAAAGATGCAAAATTCCTTGAATTACTAGGAAATATATCCATGGAGTACTTACCACCAACCTGGTACACAGGGTCGATGGAAGAAACACAAGGATGAATCAGCAAATTACTAATGCCTGGTATTTTCTTGGAATCAACATGTGTTATGCTTATAGAAATTTCGGGAGAAAGGCCTTCTAACAGAGCCAAACATGAAATGCTGCCATGATACCGAATTTCATCTATAACATCAGGTTTGCCGTACTGAACAAAAACGAAAATTTGTTAGCATGTTCCCATGCTAAATTAAGGCGGGGAAATTCAGAAAGAACTTGAAGATGAAAGTATATTTTAAACATTTCATTAACAATTAATGGACTAAATAAATACCTGAACACATTTCACATGCTCTGTTATTGTGAGGGATATATTTGCTCGTCCTTTATAAGTTAAAGGCTTCCAAGCAGGTTGCTGCAAAATTTAAAAAGCATAAGCTTTTCACGTGTTTACTTAAACAGAGTAATGAAATTCAGGATTTCTCAAATTACACCTACACAAATGTGAGGATTCCAGAAAATACCTCACACGACTCTAACAACTAATTCTTGGTTCGTGCGATTCTAACATTTTTAACGTTAAAAATACAGGGGAAGGGGTTGGGAAATCCCATTAATAATTTATAGATCGTCGTAATATTGGTGAAATGACTGAATTTTAAACATTACATTCTCGATCACAAAAATACAGCTGATATTTTTTATATCACGCAAGTATGCAACCATGCATTGCACTAATGCATGGAAGGAGAGCTTGGAAGCTCGGACTTTGAACTAATATTTGTACACAATTTGTAGCATTCCTTCATTGGTTGAAGAATTTACAATTACAGAACATAACAAATTAATACAATATGTATATATATATATATATATATCACAGTATGATACAGTATATATATGAGGCAAGCTTTTCTGCAATGCAATAGTGTAATGCATGGTTGCTGCAAATCCTGAACACGAAAATGAAAGTTGTAACTTTGCTATTGATAATTAAATGTCGCAAAAGCGCACATTAAACTAAATTTACAACCTTCTAAAACTTTCCAATTGGATTTTCTGCCCCATTTGTAATTGCTCAAATTTTAGAATCGCACGAACCGACAATTTGTAGCCAAATTTCATTCGCGATACATTTTCTTTAATCCCCACATATTTGTCCCTATTTAACTATAGAATCAGATTTACTCAAGCTTTTACAGCATAGGTGTAATTTGAGAGGTCCTGAATTGTGCCTCAGTCATATTCATATGACTGCATTGCATTTAAATTTATTATACATGTGCATGTGTATATCTATTATAAAGGATTTTTTAAGAACCCCTGATTTCAAACCATTTGACAATTTCAACAATTTGAATTCTGGATGTTTTCCAAAGGTTTAATACTTAGGTTTGGAGTCACTTTAAGTTTTCCATTCTTCAAAGTCAAAAACCGTGGACCACAATTCCCAGATTTCAATTATAATAAATTTTATTTTATTAAAAAAAAAATACTTTTATGGAAAAAAGTGTTAATTTCTTTTAAAACGTTAAAACTGGCATACCTTAAAATTGACACTTGAGGAAACAACTTTATTTTGTAATTTTGCTTGGAACACTAGTGGATCAACATCAATCGGTCGACCAAATGGCATCGCTTGACCGATAAACTTGTCTAAAAGATGTAGTTTCGACCGTTCCTACAAACACATTATTAATTTTGTAAAGTCAATTAGAACGTCTTATAACTGCAAATTGGCAAATTGTGTTTTTTTGTGTATAATTTTCTGTTCCACCATGAGCATTGAAGATTATATGCAACTTTGTTCTTTGATCATGAATAAATGGTTGTTTGAAAATGTTTTATTTTAATCACAAGCCATATTTTTTTGCAATAGTTAAAATCCCTACAGCTCTAACGGTAAAAATTGAGGACGTACCCTTTGATATAAACTCTACATGTGGAACATAGCTCAAATAACTGAAATCTTCATTTTTGGATTTTGTAATAAATTAAAAAATTCAGAAATAATTCAAACTTGAATGTCAAATGAAGCGACATCACGAAACGTCAATGAAACAACCATCTATTCTACAACCATTCTTTAGAAATTCTTCCCCAATTTTTACCGATAAACAAATTAAGGAGTAAGCCCCCAGGTACAATGCAGAAGGACTAATTTTATTACAACTTGTATTAATTATCACAGGTTACTTTCTGAAATTAGACCATAATGTGACCATAAACTCATTCATCCTTTTTAAAGTAATTGGACATTTTCAAGAACTTAGGTAATGGGGTTTTTGCTTTTTACCAGCTAATATTATATAAAAAAATCAAAGAAATCCCAGATTACACTTGTGATTTAATTTTGCGAGATCAAATTAAGTCAAACGTTTTGTAAACAATAGCCAATGCTCAATCAAGCGATAGTCAAACTCGCATTGGTATTTTGCGAGGTATTTTCTGCAGATTTTTTTACAAACCAAGGCATTTCCGAAAGGAAGAGGCTGCAAGAGCTGTATAATCCCAGTCAATACTGCAAGTGCCATTGGAACGGCTGGACCACTGTAATATCAATTCGCACAATGTACAAAACCAAATACATGTATAGCGAAGTATAAAAAAAATCCAATACAATCTCGTCGTCAGGATTTTCAAGCAGTACCCTTGTAAATCAGTGTAAAAATAATGACCAGTCAAATGCACGTGTTCTTGAGCCCTGTGCGATTTTGTAACATCTAATATAGGTTGTTTGACAATTTTTTGCCAGAATTCTGTTTTAACTCAATATTACGGCGGTGAAAACACATACCGTAATGCTTACAGAAAAGTGTGTGATAAAATTAAAATCATTTTGCTTTAGTTCATTTTTCATTGTTTTATCGGGTTAAAGGCAGCAATCAGGCATAACACTAATGTTCGTAGTGATTGCCATGCTTCAGGGGCAATGAGACATTTATACATTTTGCGTTTTGATAGCGTTTTGCTTCGATTTAACCAACATCACTAAATGTGCTGCAAACTGAATCATGAAGGATTGTAATTACTGTATGATTGCCGTCAGATAAATGTCTATGTTGAGGTTTTCAACTAGATAATAACAAACTATTTCACTCGATGGCGGCGTGGTTACGCGCTTGCCTCTCAATTCAATTCACTTCAACTCAGTACCCTACAGTCAGCAAACAAATGCCATATGGTAGGGAGGTCTTTCCCATTTTCAGGTAAATGCTCCTACGTCAGGGGCGATCGATCGACTAATTGATCGCATCGCATCGATCGGTCAAGAATTTAAAATGGTTATGCCTACTTCTGGAGTGATTATTAGGCCCGAAAATATGGGATACGAGATGCAACAACCCATTCAATTGACCCATTTCAATTTCCTGAATTTGATTCAACAGAGGTTCCTATAGTTGCTATTTAGCACTCGTGTAGCAGAAATAGCCCAACGTAAACAATAAACAGAAAACAAACGTTTTGCAAGCATTGAAGTAGAATTTGATTCCAATTTCTTGTTGGCATGTAAATCACCGGTCAATATTTTGCACATTGAGTTATAATGCATACTGCTTGTAAAACCAAACGGCGAATGGCCATATTACAACCGGTTTACATACTTACCAAATTACATTAGAATTGCCATCTTCACAGTCAATTACAGGAGCACAACAAAACACCCAGTTTTTCTGTGATATGTACAAATTTAAAAAATGAATTTTGGTAAAATGGACTTTTAATTAAAAAAAACTCACTTCCTGGATAACGACAAGATGAAACACTCTATCGTCTTGTAAAGGAATTGAGTACAAGGGTGCTGTGTTCAACCTGTCGCAACTGTCGCGACTTTCCACAAATTTCTGTAGGATAGAGATTTGCATAAAAACGTATCAGCTTATGAACAGCATTTGAAAGCTAAACCGCAAATTACAAACCAATGATTCTGCAGTCAAACGGAGATGAGTCGAAACATGGTGTAGTAATTCATCGTTGTTGGGCAAAGGAACATATGGCTGATTTTCTAATCGTTTAAGCCGAGTTTCAACATTACTGAACTTTCTAAAAGCAAAACAGTATAGATTTGAAATGCCACATTCAAAGACTGGAAGATCACTAGAGAAATGAGACTATCGTGTCCCGATTTAATTTCACTGGTTTCAAGGTGTTCCAGGGTTGTTTCCAAGATGATTTAAGCAGCTTTTCTTTAATAATTGCCGCATTCATTCTATCTTCGTAAAAAAAAAGCCTGAAGAAGAATCTTACTTTAGAAACTCCAAATATTAGAAATTTGTGAATCTGAGTGATTCAGGTTTAAAACATCATGGAGACAAACTGTCAAAAGATGTAAAATGCATGGTCAGACTTAACTGGGGTATCAAATTGCGATAGCAAAATTACAAAAATGACCGAAACTTGAGATTCCAAATTTCACGACTTGAAAATAGTTGCTCAACTCGTCATTACAATTAACACCCAAAAACCCATTTCGACTCGAAAACTCAACGGAAGATGACAGATGAGCTCGGCCATCTCTAGTTCACGTATTATCCATGGGATTTAAGCATTCACAGAGGGCTTGAAACTTATCCCCACATAAGAATACAGAATTGAGCGCATTCTGACATTTTACTAAAAATTCCCACCAGCAATTTTTTTTACCCAAAATTTTTTTTTTAAAACTTCAATGAGAACATGCATGCATGCATCATGAATGAGGACTGTACATGTACAGTTATTTGCCAATAAATTAAATGACAAGTCCATTTGATGAATTCTTGTTTTTGTTTCTTCGAGGAATACCACGGCACCAATGTGTTATTAGAATTATTACCCACAGCTCTATCAAAAGACCAAAAAAAATTTGAAAAGGCCTAGCTCTGAGCGCAGTATGGCGTATACTGTATGCATGCATGCACGTACATGTACTGTACGTCTAGCTAAAAAATCATGTAAATATTTCTAAATTAGAAAAAATAAGTATAACGCACAACTTGATAAATGTAAAATTACAAACAAAACATAACAAATCTGAAACTTGGACCACATACAGGAAGGTAATTGGTTGGCTATGGTTGTATCACAGTATACGAATATAATTTATATTCGTATACTATGGTTGTATGCATGGCCGCAATACGCCCACCGCTTACTGAATAATAAATGTAAAGAAATCTACCTTGAATATGGAACTGTTGACTGACGATCATCGATAAAAACTATCCAAACTCCTCTTAAGAGTGTCATTTTAATCATACATGTCAAAATAAACAATATGAGACGTTCGAACAAGACGTCAACTGACTCGCATGGGCACCCTGAAGCAGACGCTCGATGTAAATCCGTCTGCTTATATTGCCATAGCAACTCGAATTGTTTATAAACATCCAAGATGGAGAAGCCTCAAGTACTGACGCATGTTCACAAAAGTTTAAGTTTCACCGCATTCGACGTGAAATGGGTGCCCATCAGTGCAAGACTTGTTGTATTGGGTACAAAACCAAACGGCCAAGGTGCTATTGAAATTTTTGAAATGGAAGGAACAGATGTGCAATTGAGAAAGGAGGTGATCGCGCACGATCCATGCATGCAAATTGCTGTTAGCACTGCATACCTGCATGCATGTACAGAAATTACAGATATCATTGTCATTTATAGATTACCAAACCCAAAGCATTTAAATGCTGCACATTTGGGGCAGCTTCCAAGGAAACTCGGCATCTAGCAACTGGAAATTTTGATGGGCAGTTAGATGTTTGGTATAGATATTTATATAAATGAGATAAAACATGCAATATACATTCAGTAGAGATTGTTAGATTACATTATATTTCTCTGCTTTTTTTAATTATAGGGATTTGGAAAAAGCTGACACTCCATTGTATTCGGCAAAGGCCCATAAAAACATAATAAACACTATCGATGGGATCGGAGGCTCGGGGAAAGGATATGGAGCACCCGAGATTGTTACGGGTGGCAGGGATGGTACATATTTGTTTAGGAAAGAATGGGTGAAAAAATAAGATCATGTTTATTTCACCGTATTATGGCACGTACCTTGAAAGGCAATTGATGATGTTACTTTCCACATGAAGTCAATCAAGAGCTGACAAATGTCCACGGAGAAGGAATACGATTTAAATTTCGCTTTATCAAACTAAAATTAAACATTTCATCTATGGGAACCCAGTGTCCTGAACTTAATTCCCAAACCAATAAAAATAAAAAAAATCTAAACTTTCAAAATTAAGGTTAAATTTTGGTAATTTTTTTTTCTAATAATGTGGAAATGATTTATGTGTCTATATCTTATATGTGGCTCATTTTTATCTTAAATTTCTTCGAAACAATGTAATAGTAATGTAAATTTCCAAATATAATGAGTTATTTTTAATTTAGGTTCGGTAAAAGTTTGGGATGTTCGACAAAAGGACAAACCAGTTGCAAATATGGAGCCAGATGATTCAACAACAGCACGGGATTGTTGGAACGTTACATTTGGTAGAGCACTTATTTTATACGTTTTTAATTTTTTACGTTTTATCCCCGTCAGAGAATAAAGGTCCATCCTGATTGATCATCGGCTTATGGAATTCATTAAAACTGGTTTAAAGTTCCTGTATTTTACAAATATTCTGCATTATTTTTCAGTGGGCTTCTTGGTAAAGGGAAAATGTTAGGGCATTGATTAAATTTTTCACACAGTGAAAAATAACATGTGGTTAAAATTTTTAATATTGGAACAGTTAGTTGCTGGGCTAATTTGCCAACTTTTAATTGTTCTAAAATTTCGAAAATGTAGTAGTGATGCGTTAACAATTTGCCAAAAAAACCTCAAAACAAATCTTCAAAATTACCCAATTTCTTAAAAAAACCCATTACAAATGAACTTTGCAAAATTAAAATAAAATAATGGCATAAAATATAAAGTATTTCTCAAAACTCAAAAAAAAATTTAGAATTTGTAAAAACATTTCATATACACATTTAAGGACCATAAAATAATCAAACTTTGCAAAATGTTGGTGTGGGTTTTGTATTGCTAATTATATATTTTTTTCTAAAACCATGATTTGGTGCAGTTGGAAAATGTATTGCAAATATTTACTTAAATCCTTAGATAATATCTTCCGATATTCCAAACTACCTGTGTATTTTGATAATGATGAGAGGGTCACAAACTTTCTATAGTGGAATTTTCCTTAAAATAATTTATATAGCATCTCATCGCCTTTCATTGTTTGTAGGAGATTCCCATTGCAATGAGAATCGTAGTGTTTGTGCTGGTTATGATAACGGGGACATAAAACTATTTGATCTTCGTGCAATGAAAATTCAGTGGGAAGCCAACGTCAAAAGTGGGGTACAATGACTTTTTTAAATTTTCTGTTTGATAAATTAACCCTGGGGAGAAAAATATTTTAGATTTTCCTTGCAGGTTTGCTGCGTGGATTTCAATAGAAAAGATATTAAAATGGAAAAATTAGTTGTAACCACACTGGAATCTAATTTCCACGTTTTCAACATGGAAAAGCAAAAAGACAAAGTGGGCTTCCTATCATTTTCACAAAAGGTATGCTTACAATCCATTGAATATTTCTTGTCCTTTGTTTTTTTTAAAATTTTGATCAAATTTCTCTCAATAGCTTAAAAGATTTGTAATCTAGAGCAGTGTTTCCCAACCTTTTTACCCCTGCAGACCAGTGAAAATTTCAAAAATATTCCGCAGACCACTAAACCATAAAAAAAGCCATTATTTATATAGTTTTCTTTCATTAATTCTTTAGTTATTCAAAATAATCAGAAATCGAGCGGACCTCTGAACTTTTTCGCAGACCGGCAGAACATTTCTGGGGACCCAGGTTTAAGACACACTGATCTCTAGATCAGTGTGTCTTACTCTTCTCGGGAATGGATATATAAACTGAATGATGCGTTGAATGAGTAGCCATGATTCATTCATAATTTCCAAAATTGGCAAATTGAAGAAAACCACATTGTATTATGTCAATTTCTCAATAATTTTGTTTCCTGTCCAAAAAATGTGGTCCCATGTTGTTTTTTATTCCTACAGAGTTTTAATTTATGAAAGAATTCAGAAAGATTTATGGTTTGTCGATATCTGTCTCCCAAAATTGTAGTCTCAGAATAATGATAAAATGTTTCATTCAAGTTCCGTTCCTTTAGAACATAAAACAAGAATATGCAGAGTTACACAAAGACTGTATAAAATGCTATTATTACAGGCACACAAAGGCACAATATGGTGCGCAGGGCACTCTCCATTTAACAGAAACTTGTTCATGACCAGTGGTGGTGGAACCTTATGTCTCTGGAAACAGTGAGTCTTAACCATTACGAATTTTTCTATTTAATGCTAAGGGGTGTTTAAGATTACTGATAATAGTCCCAATTTTAAGTATATTCCCAGAAATTGTTTCTTTCATGGGAAATTTTATTAGCTTAGGCTTAGTTTGCTTAGCTTTTTTAAATGTTCAAAAGTTTTATGGTACATATAAAAGTTTACCAAATTCCAAGCATTCAAATTATTTCTTTTAGTGTGTCACCTCTTGAGGCTAATAATGAGATAGGAGCTGTGGAATTATTAAGAGAGGCCCCTACTTCTGCTCAGCCAATCTCATCTTTCGACTGGAGTCCAGATAAGCAGGGATTGGCAGCCTGTACATCATTTGATCAATCTTTGCGAATTCTTATCGTAACAAAATTGAACCTTCTCTAACGATGGATCATTTTGTAGAATAAATATTTTATATGTATATTGCCTCTGTACAATAATATTTTTTCTAAAACAATGTGGATAATAAATGTTTTCGAATTTATATCAATAAATTATACTGCTTGTAAAATAGAAATTTCAATTGACTGAGAAGCATATTTAAGGAAGAATAATGTTTGCCATTTCAATTCTTCTTTTGCTTGAGGTTCAACCATTTTTCGCAAATTAACTTCACCGATGTTTGTCCCGTTCGCTCAGCTTCGTTGAAAATGCGCCTCACATAATCGAGAGAATCTTCCTTCACAGCTAATAGGTAGGCCGATTTCAATTTACCGCATTGCAATAGAGCATCTATCTGTTGGAAGCATACAAATGATAACGTTAACTACACTTGTACATGCAGCAAGATATTTTTCCTCTACAAGTATATCCACGAACTATAATAATTCGAATTTTCTTGTAAATTCAACGATAGAAACGACTCAACAAATCTTAATGACAAATAACGTTCTAGGGATGCGTAAAGTATTTTTTTTTAAATAAATATAAAAAAAATTTCAACCATCATGTTTCGCAGCTCGTACGTGTAAAATTCTCAAGCTGAAATTTACGTTTTCCGAGTACAAATTTGCAAAACTTTGCAAATAGACTACAATTTTTTTTAAACTTTCAGACGTCCGAATGGGAAGAGGTGGGGGGTCCTGATTGACCGTACACAATGCTGACGGGGGAAAGTAGCGGCACTGTGGTAACAGGTGCCCGAAAAACCGAGTGAGGCTGAGTACCAACCACAACTGTAGTATGAATCTTTAATTACAACTGTCTATATTTAGTTTAGGGTAAATGTTTTGATTAAAGCAAATAGAATACAGTTCATATTTCCTTCAGTTGCACATACTTTTCTTCTTAAATTAAACAACTGCAGCAGTTTCGTTTTGTGAAAATTTACAAGCCTTTTTTATAGTAGAAAAAACTGTCATTTTCTTTACCTTAGACTTGTCATCTGCCAGCAAACGAATCAGCGATTCGACATCTTTATTCTAAAAAGATATGAAATTTGCTAAAAAATTTTATTTCAAAAGTGGCAAGAAACCACTTCAAATGAACAACTCATCTACCTCGTATGCGTGTCCGATCGCTACGTCTATGGTTTTTAAGATAACTCGATCACAAATTGAATCATTCTGGCCACCGATTCGCTTCAGACAATTTAGAAATGGTGCAATATCACTCAATCTTTGCTGCTGTATCAATTTCCTGGCAATCAGGGAGTACACATTGGTAGCGTGAAGGTGGTACTCCTCCATGACGCGAACAGCAAGTGGGAAGCCTTCGATTATCACAGTTCCACTCATAACAACCTTAGAAACAAATTTCAAAACAATATCACAACAATCCATGTAAAAATCATCTTTTTTTAAATCCAAATACCGGTTTAGGATATAAAATGCAACTCACCAAGGTCACGACGTGTGCTCGCGCTGTAGTATTGCCAAAAACGGTAGGTATGGAAACACCAGAAAAATCCGAGTCAAAGTCACCAATAGCTCCTCTTGAGGCTGACTTGCTACTAATGCTAATTGTATCGAATGTTGCGCTGCCAGTCTCAAACATTGTTTGGCTCAATTCAGATTTTGAATGCAGGAATTTCGTGACATCTACTTGTAATTCAATGGCTCTTAAATATCTGGAAGACAAATTAATGAATAATAATTAGCCAAGCATGGGTAGTAAAACAACTCACAATAACTGATTAGGCACCCGATTATAATTTGTTTATATTTCACAAAACAATTAATTGTCTCATTTTACTTTATAGCGGGTTTCCACTTACCAATATTTTAGTGCATACATGTATACAGGGTGTTCATTAACGGTCTGTGTAAACTTTGGGAATACGTTCCATGTAAGTTTAAAATCGGGAAACGTCTCATGAACATAGGGTGAAAAACGCTCGCTTATGCTGTTTAAAGTTTTCCTGCAATGGTCTGAGCAATTATCGCATCAAATCACATGGGAGATACAATTATATTGTATATTGTTTTGGTATAAACAACATACGTGTATGCCACTTTCATTTATAATGTTGGCCATGTTGACCACACACATTTTTATGGGATTATTGGGCATGTCGGTGCATGTTATTAAGTAACATCGGGGAGAAATTAGGCATTTAAAGTTACATGCAAATGAGAAAAAAAATTAGGAATACTTTTCCACATCTTTCATTGGTAAAACCAATCCAATTTTCTTGGAAGACCTGGCAGTGGCTTGTCGTTGCTTGAAAGTTTCTAAATGCTGCTTTGCTTGCTGGAGGTAATGAAGACGATCGTGCAAATCTGAATAATTAATGGCCCCTTGCTGATAAAATTGTATGCAAGTCATTGCCGCTCGCAGTTCATCCTTCAGAAATATTTGGAGGTCATAAAGGACGTGAACTAGTCCATTGCGTTCCAAATGGCGACCTAAGGCCTCGAAATACTTTGCCCAAATCTCAAGAGTTGGATCCAATCGCTTCATCGTAGACTTCACTTCTGAAAAACGAGCTCTACGGAGACTAGGCATTATCAATTCTTCTACAAATACGGCTGCAGGAAATGTCTAAAAGCCATATAAATTAAGGATCATTATTCACTGAACGAAGATATATACGGTATATGCATGGAATCTGCAATTAATTAGCTTACCGCATCATCATAAACAGCACGAATGCCATTTTCCCATTCATTATGTCGGACGTAAAATGATAATAATGGAGCATGGCTCCCGTACGTTTTAATGTAATACAAACATTCCTCTCTGATGGCTGGTTTTAATTTAATATTACACGATTCCTGCACTGGAAGGTTCTGCAGGAGAAACCACGAGAAAGATGTTCATAATTGGAGCTCTCTTATTCGTTCAATTCTTCAAAAGTGAGTTACTGATAAAACACTTTAACGGCATTTGATTGAAATTTGTTCCCACTTACCTGAACGCTGCCCATAGTTTTTATTGATTTCAATCTTGATAAGGATACTGTAACTGCAGTCTCCTGAAATAAACGTTAAATAGAAATCTCTAGAAATTCCAAGTTACTTTCTTCAATTACAGAATTTTTCATCAAATCTCTTTTATTTTAAAGATAATGTGTATTTTACCCTTTGAAAGGGTTCACAAATTCTTGAAATAATGACTTCAATAATTCTGAATTTCAATCTGCCGACATATAAAACATGCCAACATGTTAAAATATATACCTTGCTCAAACGCAAGAAGATGAAGCTAATCAACTCCACGTATCAAGAGGTAAGTCATATGCCCCTGCGAAGAGGACAGGCTAGTTGCCTTACCACTCAACACAATAACCAAACCGATCTGAAGAATTACCTTGCTCAAATGCAAGAAGATGAAGCTAATCAACTCCATGTATCAAATACACACATCCCTGCTCGAGAGGAGCCACCGTGGCCCCTAGAGCGTTTTCTCAGTTGTGTGTTAAAAAAGGTGATCTGCCAATACCATAGTTAATTTAGCATGCTAAAAACATTTTTATAACTCCAAAAAACAATTAAAAAAAAGAATAGTTTTGTGGAAAAATATTTTACAGATTTTTAGTCAATTTCACAAACGCCCAAAAACCGAACTAGCCTCCCAAATCCCTGTTACCGAACATTTCCCTCAGCACTTTAAACAAAATTACTTACGTTTAAGCCAGCTACGGCCGAGCTTTCCAGCTGCTGCAGGATTCGCTTTAACAACGAATCACTTTGAATTCTCTTATTTGGATCCTTCTGCACATTTTAACAAAACACAAATTCAAATAAAACACATTATACCAAGGACAGCTTGATAATAGAATTATTAACCGAATACCTGAAGACAGTGAGAAAACTTCTCTCGAGCAGTGCTATAATGACCCATCTGCAAGCAGACCATGCCCCAAGCCACCCAGACGCCCATCACATTAAGTCCACCTTTAGTGGAGATTTCTAGCGCCAAATTCCACCGTTCTTCTTTCATGAGTAACTCTCTTAAACGTCTAAAATAGGAACAAGGTTTCATGGGTTAACAGGTCTTTGGTAGAATTCCAAGTGGGATTTAGAGGAATTAAAAAGCAATAAAAACTGTTTTTCAGTCAAAAAAGTAATCTCCGTTACCGTTAAAACTCGCAAGGTTGAAAACAATAATTATAGAAATAAGGCTAATTAAAATAAAGGAAAATGAAAATTTAAAGGAACGTTGTCATAAAGTGAGACATAAATATGAAAACTGCAGGATATTTTTTAGTTTGTTTCCGGTATTAAGTTTCACCACACAACCGTTACCACCTTCCTTTAAACATTTCAAATTCAAGAATTGCCATACGCAATTTTGATAATAAAGTTGATTCAGAAAAGAATCATGACATTTTCAAATAACATTTCTATAACTCAACCGATATAACTTTTCCCATTTTGGGTACAGGGTACAGGGTTTACAATCTCAAATCGTTTAGAATACATTTTAGTTTAATTACCTGTATGGAAAACTGCTCATGTTATCTTTTGTAAGATCTTCCGAGGGGATCAAGTGTTTGCAGTTTGCCAAAACCAATAAATTTAAAAGATCAGCAAGCCCAAGATACACATCACAACGCGTAACAGCAGCATTGTCGAACGCTTTCGAAAACTTCACTTTGGCACTGAGCAAAACTGACTTCAGCATGATTATTATCATTCGATAGTCAATTTCAGGATTGACAACACCCGGGGAAATTGGTTGCAAAAATTTGAACAAGGTTTGGGCATAGCTGAGTAGTTTATGCCCACTTCTATGCTGGTCCCAAATCAGATCACAGATAGATAGGCACAAAGTTATGCTAGGTGCCTATAATTACACACACAAAAAAAATTAAAATTAAGTAAACCTTCAGCATTCTAAATAAAACCTTGAATGATTCAATGACCTGTTCATATGAAAACTCCTCTCTCGCAGTCAAGTTATGAGCAGCATCCAACGAAAGTTTCCAAGCCACATTCCCTGAATTCTGCGACTGAGAATCAAAAGACGAAACAAATTCTTGCTCTGAATTACTAGAGCCATCCGAGGAACCACCTGAAGAAGAATAAAATAAAAGTCTAATCAAGCAACCTAATGAAACGACAGTCTATTTTTTATGTCCACGACCAGGAGTGGTCTGCGTCTAAATTTTAGGGTATTCCTTTCGGATCCCCCTTTGTAGTGTTAGGGCATAACTAGAATAAACAGTTTTTAGTGAATATTTGCATTGGGTGTCTTTTCTCAACAAAATCCTCACTTCTAGCAAAACCCAACGACTCTAGACCGCCCGTCTCTCATTTATTGGCCCGACTTATTGGACTTTGAAGTTAGGTAAGACCTGCACGGTAGGACCGTTCTCCGCCACCTAGGCGTACAAGCCCAGCTTCTCAAAGTGCATTAAACCTCACCTAACTAACTACAGAAGAGTCCCAATTATCTGAGTCGCGATTACCCGAGTTGCAATTTAGCAGTAATCAGCAAAAATTAGACTTATTAATCGTTAAAATACAAGATATGGTCCTGGTCCACATTAGCTCTGATAATTGAGATTCTACTGTAATGAATAAAAATTGTAAAAATCAACTGACCTCTAAAGCGAGCTTTTATCCTTCTTTCGAGGGAGTCAGGAGTTTCAGACAAATCCCTCGAAGATCGTGCAGAATTTGCTGAATAGCAGTCGTCACAAACTCTAACAGGAACGTCTTCATAGCCCCAAACTTTCTTTCGTCGCTGTGAGCACAATGAGCAACATACTCGACCACATCGGCGGCAATGATGTCGTCGGTTAAACTAGACCAATAAGAACACAACAGAGACCAATCAGCTTTTGCTTGATAAGCTCATTCAATGTCTTTTAAACTGTCTTGCACTAACCATACTGAAGCGTTCAACAGAGCAAATCATGCATTCCATAACTGCATCATCAGGTACCCACTGCTGCTTGGATGGCACCAATTGTGGAATGCAAAATTTGGCCAACCTTTTGCCAACTTTCTCTGCACTCAAGCCTATTATATTTTTGGAGGCGCCTGAAATTCAAAGAGCTGGAATTTGAAAGGTCAACATTAAAAGCATTTATAAACACAGTGCGCTCTTTAATTACCTGAAAATGAGGTTTGCACAACTCTGAAGTCCATGGCCTTAGTGGCGTAGAGTTCCAAAATATTATTCATCGAATCAAAGGAAAGCAAAGGGTCGGCTCCAAAGTGCCTAAGATCATCACGAATTATTTGAAATACACGCTGCAAAGTTTCAATCTGCAAGAGAATGAAACGCACAAATTTAAAGTTGGATAATTTAAATATTTTCTGGATGGCACTTTTCAGTTGGAAATAATTGGAATGCTCTGAAATAATGTGCATAATGGAAGAATGTCTTTCAACAGTAAACATTTGCACTCAATAAATGATCGAAACGACTTAATATACCTTGATATTGATTAAAAGTTGCTCGATCATAATATGCGGGTGTGTGATTAAATCCAGATAATCGCCTCGTTCATCATCAGACAAGCAAAGAAAAATCTAAAAAAAATAAATTATATATTACAATAATTTTCACAAATGTGTTAGGTCTTATTCCGAAACAGTCCGAATATTAAAATGGAAATGCATGCTTGTAGTTAGACAAATTTTACCAATTTAAGAACAAGATGAAAGACAATTACAATTTATAGGGATTTTTAAGAGTGCAAGTCAAATTTACAATTTTTGAATTTGACAAAATTTCTATCTTTCTGCATATGAGGAATTGAATAACACTTAAAAAGGTGTTGTATGTAGGGAAATCAGCACACTTATTTTTGGAACAAAGGGTTATATTATCGCAGTACAGTTTTAATGATTAAGGGTTTACTGTCTAAACGAATTGGTTTTTTTTACTGCTACTACAATTTCAGTATTTGACAACAGATAACGATTGTAGAAAACAACTAAACTCATCAGTAGAATTTTAAGTATTTGTGAGAATGTTAAATCAAGTGGCTTCTGATGGTCCAGCATAGGGTGACAGCAGCAGATGATAGCTTCAATTCGGGTTACCAATTGAACACGAACGCAAATTGAAATCAAGAACTGTTTAAACTTAGGTTGGTTTTTTGATGAAAACTTAAATTTTCTTTTAGTACAGATTGCAAGGTTTTGAATCACTGAGAACCGAAGTTTCAATACATGACAAAAGTGGCAATTGACAATGTTGAGTTCTTAGGCAAGAACAGTAGAGGTGCTAACATACTCTACAGGTTGAGAAATAGAAGTGCATGCATGGTCCTGGGTTCAGGGGCTTAAATACTCTTAGGACAGGGCCATGTGGCTTTATTTTAATTGGGTTTGCATTTTGTTGTGCAATAGCAAGACCATTTTTTAGTATGTGTAGCACATGTGAAGCATGCTACGTAGCATGCTATTATGGGTGCTACGACAGTGCTGTAAGCTGTCTCCTGAGGGGACAGCTAATTGGTACTGTCAGTTTCCATATTAACTTGCAGGAATGGACTTGTTCTAGTTGCAGTTAAAAGGAGTGGACCATGTAAAGGTATTGTGTTACATGTTAAAAGTGTCCATTTACCTGTGTTCTGACCATCCTAGAGGATGTCAAAACACATCTGGATTTTTAGGAACAGTATGCACCTCGTTGTGCAATACTGTTGGAATATGTGGGAGTGTGCACCTCGTTGTGCAACACTTTGTCCTTTAATACCCTTTTGAACCGTTATACAGTCTCCAGAATGCATGCATAGTAACAATGAAGAATTCCCTGGAAATGTGATGATGATGTCGAGAATATGAAGGCCAATTGAATAGCGCTGTTGTGGAAGTGTAGCCATTGCAAGAGCCTAGACATTGTATGAAAAAAAGATGAATTATTTCTCACAAACGAGGAAAAAAACAAAAAAATTAATTTATGCTGCTTATCTTATAACACATAATTATAATATGAATTTAAAAATGGGTGAAAAAAATTCAATTTCTTGATAAATAAAACAAAAATGTCAAACAAATACTAAGAAATTCATTAAATAGTATGTCATTTAGACATACTATATTAATCTGCATACACTTATTACTCAAAAAAATTCCATTGTGGCCTTTGTGGGAGATGCATTTTTCCCATCATTTTGGCAGCAAGTCAACATTTCTGACAGACACTGGCCGTCCACTTCTCTGAGCATTTTACAAGGAAAAGTCCATTTCTGAACTTTTTAATTCACTCATATATAGAATGTTTGGACATTAGACCATAAACATTTCACCCTCATAGTATTAATTCTGATTTTCAAAATCATTAAGCTTATACCTAAACGCTGTATTACGAAGCGCTGTATATACGATTTCTTGATCGTATTTAAGGTCGGATTCATAATATACGAATATGTACATGTATAATGAATTTGTTACAAATTCAAATTAACAATGATGCATAAAGTCGATCGCAACTGACGTTCATGTAGGAAAATTCGCCTTAAAATGGGCGAGTCCTCCCTACCACATGGCATTCGTTTGCTGACTGTAGGGTACTGAGTAGAAGTGAATTGAATTGAACTAAAAATTCTTACCTGTTGCAAAAGAGAGGGATTTATCACGGTTCCTTCAAGCAAAGACAAGACTGAACAATTGTTGACGATCTAAACCCCAAAAAATGCCGAAACCAATTAGAATACTTACAAGATGAAAAGAGAATATACAGGAATACACAGATAACAAAATTATCATTACCCCTTGTTTTTCAACAGGAAATTCATGCAGCCTGCTCAAATCTACAACGGCGCTGAATTTCTTTGCAACCAACAAGCTGTCGATTAATGTTGTTATGCTGTTATGGGCCAACTTTGCTACATCTTTCCATGTCACTGCAGTAGCAGCAACACCTACATCCATCATCACCACTTCGTTGGCAATATACTGAGCGATTGTGTCGTAAACCTCGACTTTTCGCAAACGTAACTTCAAATCGTTCACATTTTTTTCTTGAAGGGACTCGCAAATGATGCAATCATTTAAGGCAGCCAGAGCTGCATCAACTGGCCAACTTTCGTACTGCTCTAATACCATTTTGGCTTTAAATTTTGCATCCTTTATTTGCATAATGTACGTCCAAGGAGGGAAGCCTTCGTTCAATGAATCCGGATGTGTCTCCTGGGAGAGGTTGGATAAAATCGAATTTCTGGTCGAATTAAGATGTGCCTCGTATGCTGGATCTTGGCATTTCCAACAATTGAGATAATTCAACGCACCCATCCAATTTCCTTGCTTCGTGAAATTTTCTATGTCTGAAAGAATGCTACTGATGCATTTTCTTGGATAAAGCACCATAGCTATATCGTTAGATGATGCACTAACAAGCTGACTTCCCCTTTCCAGAAACCGGTGCAAGACAGGGTGTAAAATCACAGAATCTCCTACAATAGTCTCTGCAATCTCTTGTTCATTGCCAGATATTGTTACACAGCCATGAGCGCGAATAAGAATAGCCACCATCCAGCACTTTTCTTCAACATAGGACAGCAATTCCCTCGAAATGGTACAATTGTGGTCGTAAATTTCCTTAGGCTTGATGCCTATTGCTGCATCATCCA
Organism: Megaphyllum sjaelandicum; assembly: GCA_034698745.1. Lineage (NCBI taxonomy): Eukaryota > Metazoa > Arthropoda > Diplopoda > Julida > Julidae > Megaphyllum > Megaphyllum sjaelandicum. Next base: position 2,157 of record JAQGBX010002003.1, on the reverse strand, counting down.
TCATCACGTCCCCGTTTTCAGCATTGCCATTTCCTATCTGGTCGGCACTCGTACCAATGCTACTACTGCTCTTCAATTCAATGGATGATTCCTCAGCTACGGGGATATTGGGACAACAATGCTGAACGATGATCTGCAGCAAATCCAGGTTTAAACTCTTTGCAAATCCCTCCAGCTCTCTAGGGGAAACGCTTTTGCTGAACACGAGCTGATCCAAAATTGAAGCTGGTGACTGCTTAAAAGTTGAAAAGTAACTGCCTCGAAGCTGAGATTGTCCTGAAAAACAAAATTGATCGATGATTAAGTGATATAACGTTTAAATTGAAAGGAAAGACTAAAGCAAATTTTGGAATTTTGCATCTTGGCATTCAATAAGCAAACAAAAAATGGGCAAGAAGCTTTGCGAATATTAGGAAATATGATGAACAAAAGTAATTTAAAAAAAACCAATAAAACGTAAAACAATACAATTCCTTCTAAAGAAAAATGCATCAAACATTTTTGTGAATTTTTTTAGAGTGGTACGTGATTCTAAAGGTAATAGATAATAAAAAATAAAATTAGAAATTCTGGACATTTGGTTTCCCACAATTATCAAATTGATGCATTTTTAACAATTTGAAGGTATCTCCCTCCTTGCAGGTATTAAATAAACATACAAGTGGTGGTGTTTCCGCAATTTTTTTTTACGGACGTATGAATTTTAATTAAATTTGTTGAAAAATTCTTCCATCATTCCTGAACATATTTCTACATTAAAATATATTGTATGTAAGTGCTTAAAATTTGAAAGCAAAGATGGACTCCGAGGAGACAGTGGTTCAGCAGTGGTCTGTTGTTCGTTTTTTAACTTATGAAGGCATTTTAGGAGCAGAAATGCGTGAAATGTTTAAGGTCCAAGTAGGCCTATTGTCTAAAAGTCTGGTATACGAGTTAATGGAAAGGCCAGAGAAAAATAGACAACTGTGAAGTGGAACTCCCAGTGTTGGTCAAAAATGCTGATTTGGAAGCTTCGACTTAAACGACAGCAGACCATGCACATGCTTTATGAGCGAGGCATATACACTCGCTGTCAGAAGGATGAAATTTTTGTTTTAATAATAGATCCCGTTTACTGTATTTTTCTACCAAATTTCATTAAAACCCATTTAACCAGTTTTTCATTAAAAAATGATTGGATAAACTTAATGGACACCCTCGTAATTTACAATAGCTGTCACTTAAATTGCGATTTTAAAACAGGAATCAAAATTGTCAACATGTAGATTGAAGCAAACATAGCTTACCAGATTCAAGCTGTGGCAGAACAGTAGCCAGTTTTTTAGCATAATCTAATAGAGACCATAGGTATGCTGGCGCTTTCTGGTCGTTTCTAAGCGTAGTTTGGGGCACGATGTCCGTTTGCGAAGCAAGGTGCGAGTTATATTTCAAAAGCGAACGCAATAGAGAAGCGCATTTCATTAGTTTGTGATAAGCATTGTGGCTCTGGTGATGAGACAAGGGTTTTTGCATCTGTTGAATATTTGGTGAACACGAGCTCACAGGGCTGCTTTCGACACCAGTTTGTTGTTCAACTTCTAAATATTCCCGCAACTGATCCACAGTTCTACCAACTCGCTTCCATGTATTTTTGCTTTTCTGGTATGTCTTGAGCTCAACGGGGTGCAGGGCTTGAAGAAGTATATCACGAATGGCTGGCTGCCTTTGCTCTGCATCCTCTTTCGAGTCCAGAGGGTCAATCTCGGGGGAAATCAAAGCCAGCATATCTTCGATGAAACTGAGTACACCACGTGGACGATGAGAAGCCTTGCTTCTGGCTGTTCTTGGAGGAGGAATAAAGCCTGAATTGCCACAAAGAGCCATGTGAGACGTTTGCAGCAGATTGGAGCAAGCGTGAGTTTTTGCACAGGCAACCACGGCTAAATCCGTCCTTACAAACGCACGCCAATCAACGGTATCTGGCAGCCAATTGGCCAGCTTAGATTTGAGCTCGGGTTTCTCAGCCTCTGCTAACCCCGGCACTTTGTGAGAAGCCAGCAGCTCATCTGCAATTAATGTCTCTTTCGATGCATCATCCATACCCGACTGTGCGGCCTTGACAATGGACTCCCAAGTGGAGCTTCGATTGTGTGCACTCTTTAATAATGGCCTCATAGG
>JAQGBX010002002.1:0-22089 GCA_034698745.1 Megaphyllum sjaelandicum | reverse complement strand
AACCACAATCGAAGATAGCCGACCCAGGAATCGAACCTGAGTCTACCGAATGCAAGACGAGGATGCCAACCTCTTAGCCACCTTGCTCGGTGTTGGAAAAAAAACGAACTAGAGCCTATTTTGGTCAATTTCTCAAACACGCATTGAATAAACTAGCGTTGAATTTGTTTGACTATCAAAATCGACCGTAAGCCGCCGTTCGATTTTATGACAATTTTAATGAAATTTTGTGCAATTTTTTCCTATCGTTTATACAGGGTTCCCCCAGAAATTTCATTTTCAACTTCCCTGACCTTTCCAGGTTTTTTTTTAAAAAAAAAATTTCCCTGAAAAATGAAAATGTTAAAAATTTATACATTTTGCAAAATTTACTAATGACAATTTTAAAAATTAACATAGGAAAACTTAGGAATCTTTCAAAATAATACAGTATGTACTCGAAAAACGTAAAAAAAATTGCAAATTTGTCCTCAGTAAACGTGTGAATTTTTTAAATTTTTACGCGGAAAACGTGGAAAATTTTGGACAATTTCTACTAGGAAAACGTGGAAATTTTTCCAAATTTGAACTTGGAAAACGTGGAACATTTTGCAAAATTTGTAATCGACGTGGAAAATTTTGCAAATTGCTACTCAAAAAATGGAGAACTGGGCTCAGCATGTAAAACCTTGAATTTTGGAACGCAACAACATGACTACGTTGAATTTCCCTAACTTAATTCCCAGGTTTTCCAGGTCTTGGGGTCTTAATTCGTCGTAAAATGCCTAATTCTTCTGATGAGAAGAAAATTCGCTTTCCATCCATACATCATATCCTAATCAGAAAAGCTAGCAGCATATATCAGCAATCCGGAACAAATTGAATTACTAAGTAAGATTAACGCAGTTTTAATCGAACTAAAACTTTACATTCACTAAAAATTCATGATTCGGGTGTTATTTTTAAATGTGACAAAGGATCGAGTACACTATTCGGCGATGCGTGCTTGTGTTCAGCATGATTTTCTCCAGCTGTTTTCGTATTATTCATTTTTATCGCCATTATAACCCGCCTCTTATCGTTCAATTTTAGTCATATCTTATTAAAGATCAATCAATGCGATGATGCATGATTAAAAAAAATCTCATTTTCTAGCTTACTAAAGATCACGTTTATTTATAGCGAGAACGAAGCGAAAACTCCACACTTAACTGTATATTGATCTACCTCAAGATGATATACAGTACATTGAATATACAGTACAAGCTGTACATTATCTATGGGAATAACGACGAAGATATTCAGGCATAACATGTAATATTCGCGAAAGAAATGGTTTTTTTCTACAGATAATGAAGGTAAATAATTAGAAGACTTATTGTTTCCTAACGTAGCTCGTATTGAGATACTTAGTACTTTTTTACTAAGGTAATTTTTTAAAATTTAAAATTAAAGCTTGGAAAATTTGAGAATGTAAAATTACCATTTCCTAGTTCGTTTTTATACAAATTTCCCTGACCAACGACAAAATTGACCTATGCCAATGTTATCCACGGTTTTGCGAATCGTGCTTTGCATCCATATTTTTTTAAAAATTAGCATGAAAAGTGTTTGAAAATTTTACACATTTGTATTTGGAAAACGTTGACATTTTTGCAAATTTGCACTCTGAAAAGGTTGAGAATTTTGCCAATTTGTCTTTAGAATCGGCGGAAAATTTTGAAATTTATCCTCGGAAACTTAGCTGTTGAAAATCTTAAGAATCTATATACTCGATAACAATTTAAAATTATGCAAATTTGTGCTCTAAAAACGTGAAAAAGTTCGCAAGTTGTTTCTCGGAAATCGTTTAAAATTTAGCACTTTTGTCCTCTAAAATTGTTTTGAAAATTTGTACTGACATTTTTTTTAAAACTTTGCACATGGACCCCGACTTTTTTGGACATATTGAAATTTTATCCTCGGAGACAGCTGAAAACTTTACAAATTAGTACTCGAAAACAGTTGGAAAGCTTGCCAATTTGTATCACGAATAGTTTTAGAATTTTGAAAATTTGTACTCTTAAAACTTATAAAAATTTCCATGTTTGTCTTCGAAAAACTTTTTCAAAATAATTCATTCTTCCCAGACTTTTGCAGGCATTTTCAAGTTCTCTGCATGACTTTTGCAGGTGTGGGAGAACCCTGTAAAAATGTTTACAATGGATATAGCTTAAAAAACGAAGCAACGTATGGCTTACTGGATCGACTTAAGCAGTTTCGGAAATAACTGCTTTTCCGCATTCTTATCTGATGTAATTGCTTTCCAAACCCAATGAAATAGTCGAAAATAGCCAATGTGTAATGAATTAATGAATTGTTTTCGTCCAATTAAGAAGTTGATTAAACGAGCGTCTGTTGACATTCCCATCGCTTAATCTGGCCACTGACGTCACGACAATAGGGGCAAGACGTTGCCCTTTGACCTCACCTCCCCACCGTACAGGGTGGCGCAAAAAAAAAAAAAAAAAAAGGTAAAGCTCATCCCTCAAGGGATGCTGTCGTGATTTAATCGAGAGCATAGCGTGTTAAACGAGCCAATAAATAATTCATTGTTCCCCTATTCAAATTTCGGGTTTCTGTTAAACAATGCGCATTGTTACTATAGCGACCAAATTGATTCGTTTGTTTAGTAGCCAACTGACACCATAACCCATAGACTCCCACAAACACATGAGGAATAACAGCGCTTAAAAGCAAGTTGAAATTAGTCGAAATATCGAAAAATATGCTGAAAAAAAGACCGAGGGAAATCGTAAGTATTTTTTAAAAACTTGTTTTTGTTGTTCTACTATAATCGTCAATAAATGGCTTAAAAATCAGGTAAATCATGCAATTAAGGATTGTGCAAAATGTGTAAATAAATATAAAACAGAATACAGGCTTCCCGTGGAAATTTCCTTTTCAACTTCCCTGACTTTTCCTGGTTTTAAACCAAAGTTCCCTGACCAAAGACAATTGGTCAAAAATTGCAATATTTTGCAAAATCGACGCAGGAAAATATTTTTGCGAAATTTACACTAATGACAATTTTGAAACTTTAAAAAAATTGCAATAAAAAAGTTTGAAAATTTTAGAATTTTTATGGAGAAATGTCGTAAATTTGTACAAGGAAAACGTGGAACGTTTTTCAATTTTTTTCTCGGAAAACGGGGAAAATTTATAATTGTTTTTCCCGGAAATCGTGGAAAGTAGTTCAATTTTGTCCTCAAAAATTTAACATGGAAAAATTTTCAATTTCGTTCTCGGAAAACGTGGAGAATTTTGCCAATTTATACTTGGAAAATGGGCCCTGAGCTAACCATGTAGAAGCATTAATTTTGGATCGCAACAACATGACTACGTTGAATTTCCCTGACTTTTTCAGGTCTGGGTGTGCCCTGTAATATAATTTCGCGAATTATGAATGTTTAATTTAAAAACATAACTAATTGTGAACGAATAGTTGTTGGATAACTAAATTTTGGTTATCAAACAAATGAGTTGTATATAATGTTAATTGAAACGTTGTTAACATTATAATAACATTTCGGTAATCAAGTTTAGAAATAAAATAGCAATTTGTGAAAAAAGAAATTTTATTCAGGTTTGAAATATGAAAATTGAATTAAAATATTTCCTTAACTCAAATATTCAACAGCCAAAATTGCTACGGTTAATTTTTTTTAAATTCATGAAGCGATTGATTTTTTTGTCTTGCCAGTTTTTCAGTGTACCCAAAAGTGAAATATAGTTTTGTTTTTCTTTATTTTCATAGCTCGATATTCAAAGCTGCACATTTAATTCGAGAATGACGAGATCGGAAGCGACTCGTTCGGCAATTCAGCAAAAACTAGCCGATGATCGAGCTTATCACGAAACTCTGATAAGGCAAATGCAAAGCAATTTGCACGCGTTCAGTAACAGACTTTTTGACGAAATTTCGGACAAAAATTTCGTCGAAAATAGAGAAAAGGTAAAAGAGGATGGTTAAATGCAATTTATTGGTACAATGTTTTAAATCTTTTAAAATCCAAGGAAAGTGAAGCGGTGCAGCGAAGACGAAGAGATAAGGTCGTGAACCGAGAAAGAACGGAAGAATTGCAAAGATTGGAAAACGAAAAAATTTTGGGAGAAAAAAGAAAATTGCAGATATTGCAGAACAGGTAAAGTCTTTTGTTATGGTTCCCCTACAAATTTCAGTTTCAACTTCCCTGACTTATCCAGGTTTTAGAAAAATATATGTCAATGCTATCCACGATTTTGCAAAATGTACTAATGACAATTTAGAAATGGAAAAAAATTAACATAGACAAATTAAAGTAAAAATTAAATTAGCAGCATGAAAACATTTTGAGAAAATTTGTAATCAGAAAATGTTGGAAAAAACTAAAAGTTTTAACTCGGTTTCAAAAGGTTGGAAATCTTGCAAGTTTGTACTTGGAAATCGCAGAAACTTTTTCAAATTTGTCCTCGGAAGACGCGGAAAATTTTGCAAATAATGTCCTCAGAAACTGTTGCAAATTTGGTAAACTTCTACTGGGAAATTTTGCAAATGGGCACTGAGATAGCCACGTAGCAGCATTAATTTTGGACTTTAAAGACTTTTTCAAATCAACTTATTCTTCGCTGACTTTTTCAAAATAATTCGTTCTTCCCTTACTTTTCCAAAATAACTCATTCTTCCCTTACTTTTCCAAAATAACTCATTCTTCCCTTACTTTTCCAAAATAACTCATTCTTCCCTGACTTTTTCAAAATCTTTCAATCTTTCCTAGCTTTTTTTAAAATAACTCCTTCTTCCCTGACTTTTTCAAAAATAACTAATTCTTCCCTGTCTCTTTCAAAATAACTCATTCTTCACTGACTTTTTCAAAATAAGTCATTCTTCCCTGACTTTTCATGGTTTTCCAGGGCTGGGGTACCCTGGACCCATAAAATAATGCTTGCCGAGACGTCCTTTAGAAACTTAAAATATTCATTTGCCTTCTCAGCAACGATTTTCAGGAATTTGAAAGGCACCTGAAAAGGGCTCAAACAGCTAAGGACCAAGCCGAACAGATTTTCAACGAGGAAATGGAAAGGAATAAACTCAAAGTGAGTCTGAAATGATGAATCCTTACTTAGTTTTCGAGCCCCCGCAATGATAACCTAACTACAAACTTAGATAGTTTTACAGGATTCCCCAAGAAATTTCAAATACAACTTCCCTGACTTTTTCAGGTTTTTAATCAAATTTCCCTGACCATTGACCATGTCAAAATTGACATATGCCAATGTTATACACGATTTTTCAAACGTTACACAAGTGCACAGGACAATATTCAATATTTTGCAAAATTTACTAATGGCAATTGTGAAAAGTTTTCAAAATTAACGTAGGAAACTTTTGAAAATTTAACATGAGTAGCGTAAAAAAAATGTTAAAATTTTACTCAAAAAGGTTGGAAATTTCAAAGACTATTGCTAATTTTTTACTATAGGAAACTGCTAAAAAAATTACAAATCAGTACCTGGAAACTTGTAAATTTTACAAATCTGTACTCGAAAACAGTTGAGAATTTTGAAAATTTGTGCTTGGGAATTTTTCCAAATTTGTATTAAGAGAAATTGTAAAATTTCGCAAATTTGTGCTCGGAAAAGGCTGAAAATTTTACAAAATTTTACTCGAAAATAGTTGCCAATTTTAAAAATTTTTGCTGTAAAACGTTGGAAATCTTGCAAATTTGTATTACAAAATTTTTTAAAATTTGTCATCGAAAACTATTGAAAATATTACAAATCTGCATGCAAACCCGTTCAAAATGTTGCTAGGAAATCTTACAAATTTGCATTACGAAAAGCTTTGCAATTTTGCAGATTTCTCTTCGGAATAGGTTAAATTATTTTTTGTAAATATGTCCTAACTTTTGGAAGCATTAACTCTGGATTGTGATAACATGAAAACATTTGATTTCCCAGACGTTTTCAAAATAAATCATTCTTTCCTGACGTTTCCAGACATTTTCAAGTTCTCTGATTTTCCAGGTTTTCCAAGTCAGGGGGTAACCTGTCTTAAGGAAAATACCAACAACGATGATAACGTCTAAGGGTTTTCCTATTTTGATAAATTTGAGCACTTTACTATCTCAGCCCGACAGTTCATTACTTTAAAATTAACGAACATACCGTTTTGTTTCGAGTGAGGGCTTTAAAGCTATAAGACCATAAAGCACCTACGCACGCCGCAATAAATATAAAAAAGTAATAAAATAGTTATAATTTTCAGGAGAATGAGAGGAAAGAAAAAATGCGTTTGGAGAGAGAAAGGGATCTTTTCCAAACGATTCAAGAACAGCAAATGCAACTGAAACAATTGCAAAGAAATCAGTATCAAAATCAGCTTTTGAAGCAAATGGACGAGAAGAAAATGATCGCTCAACAGGAAAATTACGAGGAAAAGGACAGGGAAAGGAAAAGGATGGAAGAAATGGCCAAGGAATTGCAAGTGGCAGACAAAAGGCGAGACTAATTGAAACTCGAAAACAGGCTTCCCTGACCAATTACAATGTCAGGATATCTATCTATATCTATATATATCAAATAGAAATCGCGTCCCCATCTTGTGTGTCACTGGCTGGCTTGGTTTGATGGTGGCTTCGATACTATTGGCCACTCATGGCACACCCCCCACGAGCGTTAACTCCGTGGGGGATTCCAAGGCCATAAATCTTTTTTAATTTACCCCGGGGCCATAAAATTGTCAAACCAGTTTCATCCCAACCCTCCCTCCCCTCCCATCCGGGATGTATCCAGGTCATATAGCTCCATCTTTTGAAGACAAGGACAACTAAATCTAACTCCTGATTGCATAAAAGAGCTTAGAAAATCAAACAACAATTTTTATCCGGGCAAGGGTAACAAGTTTTTCCGCTAGTACCGTATAAATATAGGACAACACTAAATATTTCGCAAAACTTACTAATGACAAGTTGGAAAATTGTTCAAAATCAACGTAGGAAAATTTTAATTTTAAAAAATTAGCACGAACCACTTGGAAATATTAATTTTTGATTGCTATAACCTATGGTTCCCCAGTAATTTTATTTTTAACTTCCCTGACTTTTTCAGGTTTTACATAAACTTCCCTGATCAATGACAATGTCAAAAAATTGAAATATTTTTGCAAAATCGACACAAGAACCTATTTTGCAGAAATATACTAGTGACAAATTTCGAAAATTAATTTAATTTTTTTTTAAATGATAAAAACTTTAAATAAAAATTTTCTGAAAATTTGACAATTTAGTATTCGGAAAATGTTGAAAATTTATCCTCCGAATACGTGGCAAATTTTGCAATTTTGTAGTCAGAAAACATGGAGAATTTTGCAATTTTGTACTCGGAAAACGTGGAGAATTTTGCAATTTCGTCCTCAGGAAACGTTGAAAATATTGTAATTTTGTCCTCGGAAAACCTGGAAAATTTTGCAATTTCGTCCTCGGAAAACGTGGCAAATTTTGTAAATTTCTACTCGGAAAATGGGCTTTGAAAATGAGACTTTTGGATCTCAACAACACGACTACGTTGAACCTCCATGACTTTTTAAAAATATTTCCAAGTCAGCAGACTTTTCCAGGTCTTGGGGGAAACCCCCGTGGGAAATCCTTTTGATCGAATTTTTACCGCGAGAAACGACTTAATAATATTCCGATTAATTTTGATTTCTTCCAAAAAATTAAAAAGGTACATGCAGCAAAAACTCGAAAAACGTCGTGAGGTGCAAAAATCCTACGAAGATTACTGGATTCTCAAAGAGCAATACAGAGAAAAAGAGAAACTGATGGAACATCTTGAAAATCGCAGGATGATGGAGCATTTGAAAAAACAACAGAAAAAAGACAGATTCATTCAAGAATGCGAAAACGAAAGAATAATCAGACTGGAAGAATTAAAAAATAGGGTATAGGAATAGTCAGTAGTCTAGGATGGTTGTCGAGGTGATACCCAAACGAGCTTCTCTGACCTCAAAACCGTTTTTTTTTTTTTCGCCATCTGATAGTTGGCTCGATTGTTACACGATGAACAGCAGAGAAAAGATCTGGAGGAAATCAAAAGATTGGAAAATCAAGCCAGAGAAATGGAGGAGAAACAAAGGAGGCGAGAACAGGTGGAATATACATGTACAATTAGAAAAGCAGGGATTTCGCCAGAAATTTTATATTCTACTTCCCTGACTTTTCAAAGTTTTTAAGCAAATATCACTGACCAAAGGCAATGTTATCCACGATTTTGCAAAATATACTGATGACAATTTATAAGTTTCAAAAGTAACGTAGGAAAATGTTAAAAAAATATTACAAAATTTTGCAAATTTGTCCTCGGAATCTGTTGAAAATTTTGCAAATTTGTCCTCGGAAACTGTCGACATTTTTTTTTAATCCGTACTTGTAAACAGTTGAATTTATTTAAAATTTGAGCTTGGAAATACCTTGCAAATTGGGAATACGATAAGTTTTAAAATTTGCGCTCGGAAAACGTAAACAATTTTGCAAGTTTGTCTTCGAACACTTCAAAATTTTGCAAACTTGTAGTCGGAAACCGTCGACATTTTTGCAAATCTGTACTTTAAAAACGTGGAAAATGTTGCGAGTTTGTCAGTGAAAAACTTTGAAAATTTATGCTAAAAAAATATATGCAAAAAGATGAGCATTAATTAAATAATTACAAAATAAGCATGAAATTGTTTACGGGAATTTTATACGGAAAATGCTGAAAATTTTTCAAATTTTTTCTCGGAATCTTTTGAAAACTCTGCAAATTGGCCCTTGGAATCTGCTGAAAATTTTGCGAATTTGTCCTCGGAAACTATCGAAATTTTTATTAATCTGTATTTGAAAATTTGAAATTTGTAGTCGGAAACTTGCAATTTTTGCAAATCTGTACTTTGAAAACGTGGAAAATGTTGCGAGTTTGTCCGCGGAACATTTTGAAAATTTATGCTAAAAAAATATGCAAAAAGATAGGCATTAAGTTTGGATTGTGACAACATTGAAACGTTGAATTTCTCTGACTTTTTGAAAATATATCGTTCTTCCCTGAATTTCCCTAGACTTTTCCAGGTCTGGAAAACCCGTAAAAATCATACTTTAAAATAACTTTTTTCCCCCTTCGTATAAATAGGAAGCTTTTCAGTTTGAAAATCAGCGTCGAATCCTAGTTCGAAGCTCCATGTTGCAGCAGATGAAAAGGCGGGAAAATCAACTGTACAGAGAATTGGCGGAAGAGGAAAAATACAGACAAATGGTAAAACTCAATTTCACTTTGCCAATAATCAGATAAAAATAGATAGTTTTGTCAACTACGGGAGATCAGAATAAGAAACGTATTTTTCTCAAAATTCTTGAATGGTTCCAAAAATCATTGTATTTTTAAGAAAACTGATGCACGTTTTGCAAAAACTATACAATTTTTGAAAGCAATTTGAAAATAGTATAATTTCATCAAAATATCATTTCAAAACTGAATTTCACTTTTACAATAATGAGATAAAAATTACATCATTTTGTCAGCTACAGGAGATCAGCATAAAAAACGTATTTTTTCTCAAAATTATTGAATTTTTTTTTCTCAAAATTACTGAATTTTTCCAAAAATCATTATATTCTTATAAAATAGTATGAAGTTATAAAAAAATCATTCAATTGTATTCTTTTCAAAAACAAATTGTGAATTTTTTAAACAACATCGACACTTTTTACAAAACTCGATATAATTTCTTTAAAACACGTTTTTTTCAAAAAAATATATATATACATGTATTAAAAATGATTCTAGTTTTCTGAGTGATAATATGCTTCTTGTAAATTGTATAATTTTGCAAAAAATTATGGAAATAAAATCGGGAATTTTTTTTTAAACAAAATGGACACTTTTCCAAAACTTGATATCATTATTTTTAACAAAAGGTTGTCATGTTCGCAATATTTTCTGAAAAATATCTTATAATGATTCTAGTTTTCCGAGTAAAAGTATCGTAAATTTCCTCAAAAACACGAGTTAGGTTTGTTTTTTAATAAATCCATATAATGCTTCTAAAGAAAGATATCCTTACGCTATAAATTCCTTAGATGTTTTTTGTTAGGACTTTTGCCAATTATCCATGGAATTGAATATAAATCATGTATTCGCAATACCGCGTAGTTATAATTGTGTATATTAATGTTGAAACGTGAAAAAACCCAGTTAGAAGAGTTTTTTTATCCCCAAAAAAATCAACCAGATTCAAGCAGAAATAGCCAAAGAGAGGATGAAAAAGCAAATAAGTCGACCGTCGAACGAAAAACAACTGCAATATCTGAGAGAACTGCACAAAATGATGGAAGAAATGAAGCTTAGAAGAACGGACGAAAAGGTAATGAAATTCAAACCGTTATTAACCGAAAATATACGAAATTTAAGAAAATCACGCCGATTTCAGATGACCAACGAAGAATTTTTAAAGCAACTTAAAGAAACGGAAATGATGTCGGACAACGTAGTGCGAAGCGAAAAGCAGAGGATTCTCAGGGAAAAGATGGACGAATTATGGGGGCATTTACCGAAAGTAAGCGCACAAAACTCCTCAGACATTAATTATACTTTCCTTGTAATTACAGTATAAAAAATATTTTTGTCTTTTTCAGAGTGTTATAAAATCTGCTGGTTTCGCTAAAAGAATTTCAACATAGACACTGTTGACTCTCTCAGACTATAAATCAAGGATTTTCATCCTCGATAGAAACCGTGACATCACATTCAATAAACGTTCGAGATTCGATACTCTCGATGCCTACAAAAACTAACTATACAAGAATTGCTAGAGATTCACTCAAATAATTCAAGATTCTCGATGCAAACAAACCCGAAATGTTCAAGAATTCCTAGAGATTCGCTAAAATTATTCAAGACTCTCGATACAAATACATGTATTATACCAAACTGTTCAAGATTTGCTAGAAATTCAATCAAATTATTCAAGATTCTCGATGCAAACAAACCCAAACTGCTCAAGAATTGCTATAGATTCACTAAAATTATTCAAGATTCACGATGCAAATATAATCACAAACCGTTCAAGAATTGCTAGAGCTTCACTTAAATTATTCAAGATTCTCGATGCTAACATAAACCCGAACTGCTCAAGAATTGTTAGAGATTCGTTATAATTATTCAAGATTCTTGAGGCAAACAAACTCGAAATGTTCAAGAATTGCCAGTTTCACTAAAATTATTAAACACTCTCGAAGTTCGCAATCCGCCCGAGAGTCTCTAAACTATAAGTCAAGACTCTTGTGGAGAATGAACAGAAACTCACCGCAAGTTGTTGAAAAAATTGTTCGATATTCATTAACATCGTACAGCGAAGAGTCACTAAATTATCCAAGATTCTGACTCAATAGCATTAATTAACGTACTAGTATTTAACGAATCTTTTCATATACAAAAATGGACGATCTTAGGCTTATATTTCCATATGAAACACTTTCGCTATTTACATGTAATGTTTGTCTTTCAAGATTTTTTATAATCACCATTTGTTATTTGATCAACTGATAATTTATAAAACTAATAAACTCATAAAAGACAAACCTAAAAAGCTGAATTAAATAAATATAGCAAATTACCTGTAAGCGCAATAGTTCCTCCTCCAGTTCTCGCTAAAAACTTCAAATGTCTGAATCTGAACTGGACCGGTCCGAATGAGTTTTTTTTTGGACTTTGCTCATCGATGGAAGCGCACCTTTCAACAAGGGCTCGTTGCGTAACTGTAAACTGATTCAACTGAGATAAAAGATATAAAAACCAGAGATAAAAAGTTCAAATTTCAATTACGAACTACCCAAGAAATGGACAGGAAACCAGTTTTTCGCTACATTTTTAGCGCCATCAAATAAATAACTGCACTCAAAATTCGTTCCGGAGTTAAGAAATTCAGGAAGTTTTCTTCGCATATTTCTGGGAATTTCGTTTGAGAAAATATTCTGGAAAATCTAAATTACGAGAAATTGTGGTTTCTCTAATTTTACGTACGGCTGATTTGGTGAAAACTGAAAGCTGTTTGCAAGAAAAATATTTTCTATAATAATTTGAAAGTTCAAGAAATTTGTTTACGAAATTATAGTTGTAGGAATTTCATGGAAGAATATTTGGGGAAATCTAATGTAAATTATAGGAATTGAGAATTCGTTTATTCTGTACAGTCGTTGGGTAAGAACACGTCGAACGCTTGTTGCAGACGCTTGCCAGTCGGGGTATACTAGCGCCAAAAAGCGGGATAAGAATGCGGCATGCTTTTTTAATTAGGGCGCACACAAAAAAGCTTAGCCGAGCCAGGAAAAGCAGACTTGTAAGACAAGTGCAGAGTGGCACGTACACGGATCACTGCTGGTGAAAAAGTGCGGGTATTTTACTAGGGCTGCTGCTAATAGTTTCTGGGAATGGGATTGATATACAACGTAATATTTAAACAGCGTAAATAGGGATTCGTGCAAATGTACATTATACATGTACAGGGCAATGCTGGAGTTTAAGTCGTACCTCACTCGATTGTATGCAGCCTATTTAAAATAAAAACGTGTCCTGCGCTGAACATTCGCTTTGCGCCCCAAACCTGGAGAAAAGAAGCTGAAGCAAGCACGCCGAAAGAAAGCGTGCGACGTGATCTTACCCGTTGATTAAATTGCAAAAAGTTAAAACTTCTTTAATATTTCCATTTTTTTATTATTCTATTCAACATTTTCTTTATTAATTTGAAAATTCCGGAACTTTTATAACTTGTTTGAAAACGAAAATTAAAACATTATTTGTATTGCTATTTTCTATATTAATTAGAAAATTCAGGAACTTTTATGAATCGATGAAAACAGGAAATTTCAACTTTAGGGAATTGTTCTACAATTTATAGTTTTAAGAGTATCGTTGAAAAAATATTTAGGAAAATTAAATTATGAGACATTGAGGGATTCGTTTATTCTGCCTACAGTTGTTTTTTTTTTTAAAAGCGAGCAAAACATTATTCGTGTTAATATTTTCTATATTAATTTGAAAATTCGGGTCATTGATTTACCAATTTATAGTTCTAGAAATTTCATTGAGAAAATAATTGGCAAAATCTAATTCAAGAGAAGCTGAGGATCCGTGCATTTTTACTCACAGCTGTTGTACGAATTGATAGCTTTCTATTATCATAGAAAGCGAACGGGAGCGGGAAAAACTGATCGGTTGTAATGGCTGCTTCCTGGCGTGGGCCAAAATCGAACGTCCAAATCGCAATATGGCTACTCACGTTCCAATCTACCATTGAGTCGTATTTAAAATACGTTAATCGAGCATTTCGTCTCCTAGTTATTAAACCTTTCGATAAAAGAATTCAACGCAACATCGTAACCATAGTATTCTCTTGAAAAACGGTATCCGTTGGTATTTTTAATGATATCGATAAGTATAATTAGTCGAAAATTACGTCGAAAAAAAAGTGGCTTCACTTTCTCGCTTCGTTTTAAATTTTGTCACATAGTCTAACATTGACGATCTAACGTTACTCAATTTGATGCCGACCAGGGACTCCTAAGATGGCGGCAATTTTTAAGATTCTCGTCCTCTGATTGGTGGGTAGTTTCATAGTACGAAAATAGCTTGCGTGAAAAGGTTGTAATACCGAGTAACTATGGAGAAAAAGTAGCCTTTGGGTGGCTTTATTTCTATGATGCCCCATAGCTTTTTTCAACCAATAAGGATGCAGAAGGGAGATAGTCTCACTAGAAATGTAAGTTCTATGTGAACTTATTAGACGCTTCTATTAGGGGGAAGGGAATTGCCTAATTTATTTAAAATTCCAGAAATTTTAACGCTGGTTTTGCTTAAGTGGGGATTTTCATAAAACCTGAAAAATGTGATGGGACGAAAAAACAGGGTTCCCCCAGAAATTTCATTTTCAACTTCCCTGACTTTTCTAGATTTTAAAAAAAAATCCCTGACCAATAATAATGTCAAAAATTGACAAGTTTTCTAAAATCAACGGAGTAAAATATGTTTCATAACTTAATGAAATTTTGAAAATTAAAATAGAAAAATTTGACAATTTTGAATTCGGAAAATGTAGAAAGCTTTGCAAATTTGTACTTTGAAAACGTGGAAAATTTTGCAGTTTTGTCCAAATAAAACGTGGAGAATTTTGCAATTTTGTCCTCGGGAAAAAGTGGAAAATTTTGCTAATTTCTTCTTAGAAGCTGTTGCAAATTTCTACTGGGAAATTTAAAATTGTTTCCAACTTTTCAGGTCTAGGCAACCCTGAAAAATAACTTAGAATCGGAAAAATAATTTTCTGATAATAGGATTTATAGATTATCTCTCGAGGACTAAAATGAAAGATTTCAATAATTGGAACGATTAATAATATATAGCGTAAATTTTATTTTATGGGCGCATTTCTTAATTTTCAGCACAAAAGCTTTATAATCGCTCGTCCGAAGCAAGATTCTTACACTATGAACAACCGGCGACGAGTACAAATAAAAAATTGCTTTACCTTTTCATCGTTATTTTAACAAAGCTAATTGATTATTACTGATTTCTTCTTCGCTACCTTTTTTAATCGCTAAATTAGCGGTATCACAGGTGCTGTTGTATAAAACCGATCAGGCTCGCCTCGTAATGTTCGCTTGAGTCCAAATGGCGTAAGCTGTGACGTTCCCTGGGATAAATCTGCGATTAAAAATGATTAATTAATAAGTTATTAAAGCGAATGAATAGCAAACTTTACGCTAAAAACTCTTTCGTTAAAAAAAAAAAAAAAAAAAAATGCGGATTAACATATCTCACAAACTACATCAGATGCCTGACCCGGGAAGGTTGGGAAATTCCCCCGGACAAGCAACGAAATACGAGATGTTGCTAGAAAATTAAGTTCAAAAACGTACCTTTGTTTTGGATAGTTTCATAGATCAATTCAATTTTTTACCCTGCAATCAATACATAGTACCATGTGGCAGGGGGCATCAATATACAATTTAAGTCAGACTAAGGAGTCTGTTGATGATGGACCCCAACATCACTATTCAGTTACTTTATCACTTTTTTTAAATTGCACTTTTTAAGAAAACATAAGGTTTTGGAAACCATCAGATTGGAAAAGGCTTGTTTTGGAAAAAAAATGGCACCTTGTTTTAAAAAAAAATATCATATTGTTTTACAAAAAAAATTTGCACTTATTTGGAAAGAATATCATCTTGTTTTGAAAAAAAAATTCTTGTTTTGGAACATTTTGCACCTTGTTTCGATAGAATATCATCTTGGTTTGGAAAAATTTCGATCTTGTTTTGGAAATAATTGCACCTTGCTTTAAGAAATTGGCACCTTGATTTTAAATAATATTTTCTCATTTTGGAAAAAAACTAGCACTTTGTTTTAGAAAAAATTGCACGCCGATTTGAAATAATAACTTATTGTTTCGGAAAAAAGTACCCACAATTTAGGTCAAAAATTTGACAATGCTTTGGAAAAATTACACCTTGTTTTGAAAAAATATCGAGTTATGGGGAAAAAAATTGCACCTTGCTTTGAGAAATTTGCACCTTGTTTTGAAATAATATCATCTTGTTTTGGGAAAAACTTGCACTTTGTTTAAAAAAAATGCGCGCTGTTTTGAATTAATATCCTCTTGTTTCAGAAAAAACTGCCCACTATTTTGGACAAAAATTTGAAAATGTTTTGGAAAAAATTACGCTTTGTTTTGAAAAAAATACACCTTGTTTTGAAAAAAAAAAAGTGCACCTTGATTTGAAAGAAGATCATCTTGTTCTGGGAAAAATTTGACAATGTTTTGGAAAAAAATTACGCTTTATTTTGCAAAAAAATTACACCTTGTTTTGAAAAAACATCTAGTTTTAGACAAAAAAGGTGCACCTTGTTTTCGTAAAAATTTGCCTTCCACTTAAAAAACCTATAATATCGCATCATTGCTTTCTTTTTAATAATACTTTTCCCTCGATTGACTCGGTTCTGCAACGATTAAGCAGGAACGGAACCAGATTGATGGGCAACTCGCAATGATGGAGACGCTAACATACTTTAATTAGACAGGACAGTTAACACCATCGCTACGAAAAAAAAAAAAATCCCCCGATTCCGTAAAATGATCAAAACGCCTACCTACATTTAATTGGTACGGCTTTCCAGCTTTCACCAGAGCATCGATAAGTTGACTGGTGTGCAAAAAATGCACATTTTCGTCAATGAGACCGTGGATTATTAATAACCTGTTTTGCCTGGAAAAAAAACAACGTTCAGATAACGAGCCCCATTCCTCCCTGACTTATTATTGGGTACAGGCATTATTACACATCCTCGTGCAACATGTCAAAATTTAATTTCTTCGAAAATCCACTTACTCGCTGGGAAAACTGTTGACGTATGTGAGCACGGAACCGTTCGCATATCCGGACTGGTTAAGAGCCGGCAAATCCATGTACCTTTCGGTGTAGGCTGTGTCGTACAGAGTCCAAGACGTTACGGGTGCTCCGGCAATGGCCACCTGAAAACAAAAGTAACATTTGCGATGAAGCGGACGAATTTTTGGAAAATTTCTTTCCTTTTCTTAAATTAAATTACTTGAAAAAGCTGTGGGATTTATAAGGATTTTAAATATGTTGATCAACGTTTTCTATTCAACCGAGTAATTTTTGAAAATGAACTAAGTTTTTAAGTAAAATAAGCTTCATTATTTTGGCAGAACAGGGTTCCCTGTTGAAATTTTATGTTCAATGCTAATGTTATTTACAATGTGGCAAATTTTTCACATTTGTATTCGGAAAATGCTGGCAATTTGTACTCAAAAAAGGAAGTTAATTTAGAAAATTTGCACTCTGAAGACGCTGAGAATTTTGCCAATTTATCCATAGAATCTGGTAAAAATATGTCCTCAGAAGCTGTTCAAAATTTTGCGAATGTATAGTCTAAAACAATTTAAAAATTTCGTAACTTTGCACTCTGAAAACGAGGAAAATTTTCGCAAGTTTGTCTTCGGAAACTGTGACTTAAAACGAAGGACGGATTTCTGATCGGTCAAGTTGTTTTGGACGCAGTGACAAATTGTCCTTTCACCTTGAAAACATCCGGCCTCTGAGCAAGACCCATGAGAGTTAAGTATCCACCGTAAGACCAGCCATGAATGGCCACCCTCGACAGATCGATGTAACCTGTTTCGTTAGCCACTTGCTGGAGACCTTCGACTTGATCAGCAATTTCAACCGTACCCTAGAAAAGATCCAATGAATCAATGACCAGTTATGAATTTAAACGGGACCTCTAAGCCATCGAGCAAGGTGGCTCATAGGTTAGCATTCTCGTCTTTCATTCGGTAGATCCAGGTTCGATTTCCGGGTTGGCTATCCTCGATTGTGGTTTTTCACGGTTTCCCACAATTCCTTCAGGCGAATGCTGAGATAGTTCCTATACTAAATCGGCCATGACCGTCTTCCTATCCCATCCCATCCTCCTCAATAAAATTCCAAATACGGGAAATTACCTAAATTGTGATGTTGGGGTCCATCATGACCAGACTGCTTTGTTCAGTCTAACTTAACTCATATAATAATCCACCCTGCCAAATGTACTATGTATTGACTGCAGGGTAAAGAATTGAATTGAAGCATAAAAATATTGCCCTAACGACATCTGAAATACGCTTAAACGTCTGATTGTTCAAAATTAAATATTTAAGACTTTAGGACACAAGTTTCGCACAAATTAAAAACTCTGCTCACCATTCTTCCCTTGATATAGGATTCAAATTTGACTCCCCTGTGCCGGGAGCCCCGACTATCGACCACGACAACCACATAACCGTGGGCAGCGAGCATGTGAAGGCGTAAGTGCCTAAAGCGAATCGGAAGAAAAATAAGCCGCAATCAAAAAAAGAGGCTTCATATTTCCACTCATTTAGTGTCCCAGCAACATCATTTCGGAGCGTACCTCATTCCCTTGAAGGAGTTGTTGACGAGCTGCACCTCCGGCCCTCCATACACAGATAAAACGGTGGGATATTTCTGTCCGGGAATCATGTTGGGAGGAGTGAAGACCATGCAGTAGAGTTCTTCGCTAGACGGCAAGTGATAGACGAACAGTTCGGGCTTCCTGTAATTTTCGTCCGGCGTGGAGGGTTCCAGCAAGTAGCCCAGCGACGTGATGGTAATGTTGTGCACGGGCTTCACGCAGTTGGGCCACTCCAGGGAAAACACCTCGCAGACGGGTAACTGAGAAATGTTACTGTAAATGGTAACGAAGCACGTACACTCCTGAAAAAGTAAAGTTGGTGAAGTAACCGAAAAAAAGAACAAGTTTCAATCTGAAGAAAAATACAAAACATTAAAGCTTTGACAATGTCACGACTGACGATACGCTTCGTATTGCCATTGATAGGTTGCGCGTGACCCCCCTCCCATCAGAAATAGGGACATTTATAGTTTTACATAATTAGAATGAGAAAATTTTGAAGATCTGACTTTTGTAAATGATGAAAGTTTTGCAAATCTGAACTAGGAATAGGATGAAAATTCGCAAATCTGTACTCGAGGAAAACGTGGCAAATTTTTCAAATTTGTACTTGGAAACTGTAGGAAATTTTGCCAATTTGTACTGGGAAAATTTTTAAAAATTTGCAAATGTGCCCTGAGCTAATCACATATAAGCATTAATTTTGCATTATGACTACATTAATACACCGAATTTCCCTGACTGTTTCTAAATACACGTAAATCATTCCTCCCTGACTTATTATTGGGTACAGGCATTATTACGCATCCTCGTGCAACATGTCAATAACTTTAATAGAAAGCCATCTTAACTTGAAAGTCTGCGTGATTAAGTCAAATTTGGTAACAGCTTAAGCGAGCGACTAGGTTACATAGTCTTTCTATTAAATTGAGATCACTTATACGATACTTTAAATCAACATTGAACTCACTTTATTTAGCACAACAGCGTGTGAAAACCCACTCGTCGTGATTTGTCGAATTTCATCGGGATAATTTAAGGAGACCACGTACCTAAAGATGGACGAAGGAACAATTTAGAAACATGAAATATTTCTCGAAGCCAGTCAAAATATAACACGACAGAACTTACAAATGTTTCTCCAACGGACTCGATCGCATTCCAGTAAAATACACGAGCAGATGCTTTTCGTCTACCCATATCTGTGGAAATTTTAAGAATTTTATCACTTCCAGCACGAAAATTTGGCTAGATAAAAAATTTAAAATATTAAAAAAAAATTAAAAGGCCAGACCTGCTTTTCTAAAACTTCCCATTTGCCGCTCGTTAAAGCGACCTTCCTTACGATTTTTAATTGGCACAGTTCTAGGATCAGAGAAAGAAGCAAATAGTAACTCACAAAGTGTAGCATTGAATAAATTATATAAAATTATAATATCAAAAAATGTTGAAACAATTTTGAACTACAATTTTGATAGTATCAATAGTTCTCGGCTAATTGTAGTTTCCGCAGTGACAATTTAATTACAAAACAAATGATTTATCTCTAAAAACTTTCGTGAAAGTATCGTTAACGAACGAATACTTCTAAAAAAGATATTTTTTCAGAAATATCAATTTTCTATGAAGCAAACTTTCACAAAATTGTTCCTTCATTTAGCTAAAATAGACAAAAACTAATTTTACGTAAAAAGTAATTTGTTAAAACGAAATTTGTAGGGGTTTTTTTTACATCAACTTTACATTGCGTAAGTAAATAGATATTTAAGCTCGTAAATTGAAAAATGTCGACTTGATAAATTGAGGAACCTACTTTCGTGACTGTTTGCTACGGAGCTGTCTTGGTTGGCCCAAACATGATTCAGTTGTCCATCCTTCTCGTTTATTTCGGCCGTAATTAAGTACAAACGTCGAAACCCGGTCTCCTCGTCCGCCCAAATAAACGAAACGTGTGTTTCTGTCGTTGGAAAAAAATGTACAATGTCGTGAACCTGTAAAACGAGAACAGAAATTCTCGGTTATTTAGAGCGATATTTCATAAGAGAAGTTAAATTTATAGTACATCACACCGCAGCAAAAAAGTATTTATTTTAAATGCTTCCCCGAGTTGTTCATAGGAGATATTGAACATCTTTCAAAAATTTCACAACCGAAACTAAATTTGCAGACAAAGGATTTTAAGACAAGTCAAAGAATAAAAAAAAATTATAATTTGAAAATCTTACATTAACAACACGAAAAAGTCTAAAATTTAAAAAGTAAACTGCTTTTATCTTCTCCTCTAATAACAGGGTAGCCCCAGAAATTTCATTTTAAACTTCCCTGACTTTTCCAGGTTTTAAAAAAAAATCCACGACCAATGACAATGTCAAAAAGGGACATATTTTGCAAAATTGACGCAGGAAAAACTTTTCAAAACTTACTAATGACAATTTTGAAAATTTACAAAAAAATTGCATAAAAATTTGACAATTTTGTATTCAGAAAATGTTGAAAATTTGCCCTTAGAAAATGGGGAAAATTTTGCAATTTTGTCTTTGGAAAACGTGGGAAAAAGTTAAATACGAATTTTAAACTGATAAAAAAAAAAACAGGAATCTTAATTTGGCCAAATTTTAAAAAACATAGTAGTTTTTGTAAGTGTACTTTTTGAAAAAAGGATAAAAGTAAACTGCCAAATCCTTAATTATGATTGCGTAGCACACATTCTGGTGTGAACGAGCCGCTAAACCAAAAGTAAGACTAGACAAACATTAATCCACGCATCAGGCCTCCTTTCTTGGATTAAAAGCATCACAGACGAACACGATGACAGCTGTTGAGAACCATTTAAATTTTCCGGGTCGACGAATTCCAATAACGGAATTAAGATCATTTCTAAATGAATCTGCCGCCGATCCAGACATTGCACCCATATACTAAACGGAAAGAAAAGATGCTATTGTTAAACAATTAAAAAAAATGAAGTACGCACGAGTGAAAAACTCAAAAATTAACGGAAATTCCATCAAAAAAATAGATGACGCTTGCAGGAACCCAGAAGTTTAAAACATTATATTTAAAATTAACATTTGAAATTAATGTCTCATCGAAGCATTCGTCGTCAAACAATTTAACATTTTAAAAATTATCCAGATTAAACATACGGCATGATATAACAAATTCACGAATTAAATTTCATAAATTACGCAATAAGAATAATAATATGTCCAGGGTTCCCCCAGGTTTTTCACTTTAAACTTCCCTGACTTTTCCAGGGTTTTAAATAAATTTCCCTAACCAATGATAATGCCAAAATTGGCATAGGTCAATGTTATCCACAATTTTGCAAAATCGAGACAGGAAAACATTCAATGTTTTCCAAATTTACTTATGACGATTTACTAATGAAATTAATGAAGAAAAACTGTAAAAAGTTTCCAAAATTAGCGTAACAAAATTTTGAACATTTGACAAATTTGTATTCGGAAAATGTAGAAAATCTGTACCCTGAAAACGTTCAGAATTTTGCAAATTTCTTCTCGAAAATTGTTGGAAATTTTGTCCTCAAAACCCAGTTAAACATTTTGAAAATTTTTACATGGAAACTATCGAAAATTTGGCATACATGTCCTTGGAAACTGTCGTAAATTTTGTAGATATGTCTTTGGAAACTGTTGAAAATTTTACAAATTTTATCCTCAAGAACAAAGTTGAACATTTTGCAAATATGGCTTGGGAAAATAGAAATTTGGCATTTTTGCATTCAAAAACTGTTGCAAAGTTTACAAATTTATCGTCAGAAGCTGTCAAACATTTTGCAAATATGTTCTCGGAAACTGTTGAAAATTTGTAGTGGGAAACTTCTTCCAGACATTTTCAAGTTTCCCGACATTTCCAGGTTTTCCAGGTCTAGAGGAACCTCGATGTAATTCCCATCAAACTTAAAAATTGAAAATAAAACTTCGTTCGCTTCAAGCCCCCTCTCCACCAAGAGCGTGGCGAGCGAAGCGTAAGTAGGCACCAAGCTGCGCTTTCGCTTTGCTCGCCAGGCTTTCGATTTGTTCGCCACGCTAGCCAAGCTCTGGCTTTTGCACGTGG
>JAQGBX010002001.1:0-22091 GCA_034698745.1 Megaphyllum sjaelandicum | reverse complement strand
ATGTAAAGGTCAGCAGACCAGTTCAAGCCACTTACAGGCACAACTGCTGGCCTTAATCTACAGATTTGAGTACCCCTTGTATATACTTCAGTGACAGCCAGTGTAAACCAATCGCAGTTAGACACTTACTTGCCCAATTGAAGATGGCGTCAGTGTCGCACGTTCTCACGATGGTTCAAAGTTGAGTCGCCATAAAGCAATCTCATGAAATAGGGGACTGTTTTCTTCCATGACATAAAATCGATAATAAAACTTAGTTCTACAATTTACCCCCAGAGGCCAGTCGCAGTCATGTAGGCAATACTCTCGCATTAAAAAAAAGCTTCGAATCCACGGTCCCACGCAATTCAAGTGTTTATATGCATAGAATACAAAATTGCCCGACCCCATTTTGTAGATGAGAATAGTGATTTATCGAATTTACTCGACTCTTTTTTGTTGATTCCGTTAAAATTTATTTACGGTTGAACGAAAAATGCAACAAGGCATTCAGTTAAAATGTAATACAGAGAAAAGGATTCAACGCAGCTACACCGAACACCGAGAGTGTGAAATATTAACCACACATTCGTTATTTGAAAATGGAGCCAACTGGAAACGAGCTCCGAGTTTACGTATTCAAAACCAAATTTAAAACGGTGCTCATCAGATTTATGGAGCTGGTGCAAAACGACAACAGGAAAACTTTAAAAGCGCCTTTTTAGCAAGAAAATGCTCGCCAACCGCAGAAATATAAATTTGTTTTTACTCGAAAAAAAGGAGTCATACTTTTGGAACACATACCGTACGTCTTAAATCCTATAGCTGAAATTCTTAAAAGTATACATGCAGGTACATTCTAAATTTATTTTTGAACAGTATCTTAAGCATACTAATGTTTAAAAACAGTATCTTAAACATACTGTGTTTAAAAAAGTGTTCGAAGTATTTTAACAAATTTGAATTAAAAACAATATGGTTTGTTGTATGATACAGGTAATGTATACATTATACTGTACATGTACGTTATCTACTCTGTATCCGAAAAATAAAATTGACAAATGTTCAATCAACAGAAAGCTGTCATTTTATGTAAACTTACTGAAAAATGTATACAGTAAAATGATAAAATGACCTTTTCATACAATATCCAATACAATGCCAATCGTTCATTTAATGTAAATAAAGTCTTGAAACAATTTGATTCACCAGTCTTGAATTTCTCACACCCAATTATTTTATTAAGTCTTAACGTTTCTATACTTAATGATTCTCCATCAGGAGCTATGAAATTATATAAACAACTTTTGAATGATATCAATATCTTGCATGATAATTTAGTTGCAAGATGTGTATGAAGTTTATAAAAAAAACTATCATAAAACGAAAACAACACACAACGGGCTCAAGGTGTACATGTATGTTTTTGAGCCCTTTGTTGTCTTCGTTTTTTTTTTAACTTACATGTATCTTGCAACTAGGTTGTAAAGCGAGATATTGTCATTCAAAAGTTGTTTATACATGTATAATTTTATAGCTCCTGATGAAATTATTGGTTGCGAGAAATTGAAGACTCGTGAATCAAATTGTATACATGTACATTCCAACCACTTGAAGATGGAGAGAATCAAGTCTTAAAACGTCGGATAATCGATTCTATTATTAATACATTTATCGGCTAGGACTTTGCAAAGAAAACTTGCCAGAAACTTTTTGTAACTTTCATCATCGCAGCTAGGCTACTCTTTTTTTTTAAAGTTATAGTTCGTTACAACAGCAGCATGCAGCAAAAGAACTGAAATAAAAGAGAATTTGCGGAAAACGTATTTAAAACCATAAGCACCGTCATAAACTCCTGGAATGTACTTTATTAAGTGCAAAGTGGACTCTTTCATCGTCCACTTACGAAGAAGGTCCTTAAATCCCGCGCAAATATTTCCCTTAAAGCTATAATAAAAAGCATTCTCACGCTGAGTTTCATTTCTGAAAGGTTTCATCCCAGAAAATATTTGGGAGGTGGCAAGAGCGAAACGGGGAAAAATAGGGGGTTTAAAACGGGCCCTAACTTTCAAATTTATTTGTCCTCTTCGCCTTCATTTTGCGTTCAATCTTTTTTTATACGCTTGACTATCTTCTCGAGATTAAAACAAGAAATGGTTTCTTGGTTTTTTGTGCTTCACTGAGTCTCCTTTAATCGGTGAAAATTGGGACGAAAAAAGA
Source organism: Megaphyllum sjaelandicum (assembly GCA_034698745.1). Taxonomy (NCBI): domain Eukaryota; kingdom Metazoa; phylum Arthropoda; class Diplopoda; order Julida; family Julidae; genus Megaphyllum; species Megaphyllum sjaelandicum. Next base: position 19,892 of record JAQGBX010002001.1, on the reverse strand, counting down.
CATATCTCATAGAAATAAAGAAAAGTTGAAATTTATTGGCAAAGAAAGACAACGTGCAGAAGAAACTCACCGTAGCGTGACGGCGGGTGCGCGCAATATGGGAATGGAAACAGAAAGGACAAAGTACATGTAGGTAGAACTGCACAGAAAAGTCAGAGAATCCAAAAAAACAAACCTTTTTTTGCTCGCTCAGGCTGGAAAGTTACAGTAGGTCAAGACTAAATTAGAGAAGTTTTATTTCAAGAGAATAAACTGCATGGTCGGGGAACTATGATTATATACAGGTAAAGTTACATTAATCAAATGCAAGTACTAACTATGGTTTCACCTTTCACATATACATTGTATATAGTTACTAAAGCTAAAAATTATTTCGATAGATAAACATGCTGTGACATGTGATATACATATGCAGTTGCAATTGCAAGGATAGGTTTCAGGTAGAGAGCCTAGTTTCAGGTGACGCTATCCGCCAGAAAGCCAGCGTTTTCCCCCATCTTCATGCTCTTCAATGAATATTATTGAAGCCAGTTTAGTAAAACAGAGATCAATTGGTCATCAAAATGCACAGACATTTATATTTCGAAAACTATTTGAGAGAGTTCACCATCTTCATGCTCTTCAATGAATATTATTGAAAATATTTGAGAGAGTTCACATCAGTAAGGGAAGCAACTTTATGAACTTTCCGACAAAAAGACAAAAACTGATATGCGGAGATAAAACCAGCTGATCTTTGACAATAAAAAAAAAGTTGTTTTAAGTTTTCTGAAACGAGAGTGACGTAATTCAAAAACTAAATGAGATGAACCAGCATTTAAAGTGCGCGAGGGATTGTTTCACGGTATATCAAATGTAATGAACGTTGCAGCAAGTTCAAAATTACTTGAGCTAGAACTTTTTAAATCGATTATAGTAACATTATCTTATACGTGTAGATCATCATGGCGGGAGTTAAGCTGCGTTCATGGTGAACCAGTTTCCAGTGGCAGGCAAACCAGTGTCGTTTAGGACGTCTTTTTTGAATGGTCCCTAAGCCACACAGACATTCTCTTCTTTATGTACTGTATTTAGATGCACATAAGTCTACACGTGTTTATCGAGTTAAGGTTTAGAATTTTTGTTCTCCACCCTGATCAGTTGGTGCCAGGTGGCGCTCCTCTTTGACGGAATGGAAATTGTACCTCACATCATTTATAAGAGAGCCCATTGTCCATCTGAGTTTTCTTCAGAAGTGACATGGATGACGTCGTTTCATAAGCCCATTATCGCTCAGTATTCTTTCCAACCTAATATCGAAGATTCGAAGTCGATGGAAATTGAGGAAGATTGAAGAAGAAAAAAAAAACGCGAAAAATGGCGCCGATTCCTGGCGCGTTCTGTGCATGAAAAATCTTTTTTCCAAACTCATGAAAAGGGCTTTATGTGCCGATGGCTCCCACGATGGATGAGCGCATTAGGCCCAGTGCGAGTGCGTGCCAGGGCATTCCAAGTGGCACGTTCCAATTTCGCTGCGAACGTTTCATTTCGATGGCAGCGCAACTCTGGCTGCTGGCGAATGAGGACCAAAAAAGAAAAAAAAAGCTTTTATTTGATTTCCACTCGAAAATTTATCGTTTTCCAGGGGGCCTTCGCGCGTCGCGTTTATGCGAATAAAATAAAAGGAAGGTTGCGTCTATCGAAAGATGTTGAGTCACGAATTCCGAAGAATAATTTCCATAGAAATTGGGGCAGTAAAGAGGGGAAGAGCAGCTCCCGCCACTAATCTAACCGAAAGTATGGCAGTAAAACGCAATTTGTTGGAATTTCTGAATAATAATCGTGGCCGCGTAGAAGACGCCATGGAATGACGACTACCGGTGACGTGGTGCGCCTGGTAAAAAGGCCGTAAATAATAGACTATAAAATGGCGCGCTTTATGGATTGTAAGACTATTCAACGCTTTGCCGAGATTGAAAACTGGACATGATGGGGCTAATAGAAAAAACCCCCCAGAGTGCGCATGCTGTGGTGCGGCGATGCAGGTGGCGCTGGCAGCAGAATCTCGCGCCAACTCTCGCCAACATATGGGCCGTCCATAAATCTTGTCACGCGATTTTCCCGAGATTTCCGATTGTTGGATGAAATGAATGTTTTTGGCTCAAATCTGTATACCCTATAAAAGAAGATCTGTATGTGGATGGATGGATGGCCTTATTCCGCAACAACTTCTGAAACATCACCCCTTCTATACCCCTAATTTGACTCCCAATATGGCCGCGGTTCAGTTGACCACACATAATGCACCATCATTTCTTTTAGCTTACCCGGGAAAAGCCGGGTTTTACAGCTAGTGCCATTATAAAAGAAAATCAAAAGCCGTTTGCTTGCAAGAGCTGCTTCTAAACCGGTTTAATATATCCAGTTTTCAAAGAGCTTGCATGCATGGCTATACAGTATATTGCTGACTTGTGCAATACTATAAGAAATACTTAATTTAAACCGCTCGACGCTTTGGACAAGTTGGCCAACAGGCCTTCATCAGGAGCTACAATCGATTATTTTAGTTCTGTTATCTTAGCAGACATTTTAGCATCTGTTTCTATACCCTTCCCAGCCATTTGAAGATAGGAAGAGAATCAGTTTACTGCTAATTTTCAGGTTACATTCAGTGGTTTTGTTTTCTATGAGTGGTAATTAGTCTGAGTATCCATCTTATAACATCTGTTAGCGGATTACTTGAAAAATTAGTCAAAGTAATCTAATTTTGCAAATTATGCAGGTCGACAATGGGATTGCTCGACATTGACCACTGCGCCATTTTGTTAAGAGTGTTTCATTGTAAAAACCGTAGTGAAAATTAACTCACAATGCAATACATGCATACATATCGTTGTCCAGAACAATGTTATCGAATGCTGAGACAGACATGTATAGCTTTGCAAATTCATCGACCACTTTGGAAGAACTTTGCAGACACTTGATGACAGACAAGTTGGACCATCTCACTGGACAATTTTCAACGCAGGTATTCGTTTATTTCAAGACTGAACTAAAAACGGACAGTCTTAGTGATATTGATTATAGCCCTCTAGAGGTGTACACACGTCTCGTTTCCAAATTCAGTGGCAGCGGGCGCTCATTTATCACTGCATTCCATGCACAGTGGGCCGAAAATGTTGAAAATATCTTCGAAACCCTAAAGTGACAGCGAGAGACTGTTGCGAAACTTTCACGGGTTGGAATTTGGATCCAGATTAATGACAGACACTTTTCGCATTAAAGGCATAACAATATCAGCGAAATGGGTTGTTTGCCGGAAGATGAAAATGTCGGAGCCACATCATTCCACTAGATCTCGAAAAGCTTTACTTATAGTAGCTTGGACGGTTCTATGAGCGCGATTCTTTCTCTAGGTTTCGGAAGTCTTAACTGCTGCTACAGACCATTATTTGAAGGGTCATAGACTACGGGTAATGGGGTAATGCGACCTTGGTTTTGCCTGCCATGCGAGTTATAGTTGTTTCTAATTTTACACATTAACGATGTGCGGAGTCATCATACTGTATACAGGGTGTTTTTGAACTCATGGTACAAACTTAAACCGGTGTTAGAGTCGACCAAGGTAAACATTTTTTACCGAATAACCTAGGGGTGCCGACGTTTTTAAAAAAAAGTTATGAATGTTTTAATGGGAGTAATAGCTTTCTTTACAAACGCTGGTGCTATGCGGGAGTCTTTCAAAGGGGCACCTCCATTTACTCCCATGTTAACAATTTCCAAAATTAAAACATTCATAACTTTTTTAAATGACGTCGCCACTATAAAACATTTAAATACGTTTTTGTCTATGGATCCAAACTTTTGTGGAATTCTGGAAATTTTTGGGTTTGACTTGTTCCAAAAGTGCGTACACATAGGCTATACTCACTCGTACATTCCATACGGTATTTCGTCACAAATCCTTAGACCACTATCTGCTAAATAAAACGAATACTTTCAATTTGTCATTCCGAATAAATTTGCATGCCAATATTACGTCAAATGTTTCATGGAACCACATTTCATAAGATAAATACACTGTACACCGATTCAATATTTGTGAAAATTTAATATATTAAACTCGCGATCCATCTTTTCGGGTACCAAATTCGGTTTAGACCCTGCGGGTTGACACCTTGGTCAGTGTAATTGCTTCAGAAATTCGGTCCATCTTCAAGAACACGTATAACTTTCCGCATATTGAATGACCTCAATTCTATGACTTTGTGGGCAATGCATGGAGGTTTTCAATTATTACAAGCTGTCCAAGGTGTTGTGGCATTCTATCATTTGAGTGGTGACAGTCCTGAATACTGCTATAGTTTTCTTATAGTTTATAACTTCTGCAGGCAGAAGTTTGAAATTCCTGGGATAACGATAAATACTAAAGAAACAAAGTAAACTTAAAGAAGGAAGCTGAAGACAAAAGCAACTGGAACTCTTAGAACCACGACATATATTTTCTTTATGAATATAAAGATATAGCGTAGCAGGCACAATTACGTTCAATTAGACTGGAAAAAACGCATTTCTTGCATGAAGAAATGATGTATGAAATTCATCATCTTTATCTCAATTTGAATATTTAAGTCGGTTTCAAATGAAGTTCTCATTGGGGGTAGAAATGCTCAAACAGTTGGACACTGCATGGAACAGCTCTATTATTCGTTATGGCAAACTGATATATCCGTTGATGTGACCAAAGTTTCATAAGAAATTGTGTACATTTTAAGATTATTTATAGGCATAAAGAACAGCATGATAGATTTTTTTCAAACATAGTATAACGCGCGGAATTTATATTCTCGGTCAAGCAAATATTGGTGAAGCAAACACTTTATAACCTCAAAATTTTTTATGATAAATGGCACTAAACCCCATCAAAGGTTTTGGACGTAATAAAAATTCGCGAATTTTTTCGCGCACATATGCTTTATTTTATGCAAAATGTATGAACAGTTTGCTAAAGTTTTATAATCAATATGTTAGAAATTTCAAAAGCAACTCTTGAAATAAATAATGCTTACTAGGAAAACATTTGTTCTAAGGTAGATACAGGTAGGCCTATAGTGTCATTCGCTTTACCTCTAAGGCTTAAGAAATCGCTGCATTAGTCCGTTTATTAAAAAAAAAAGAAAATTGGAAATGAATCGAATCATTTCTTTTAATGGAATTTCGCGGTCTTTGCAATGGTCCATTTTTTGCATGTTTTTCCATCTTTTTATTTATGCCTTAGATTATCGGAGAAATCTATATACATGTATATTTGAAAAAAATAGTTTCAAAGTATGTATTATTTACATCAAGCGCTGCTTATGAAATTGTTAGCATTACTCCAAAGAAATTTGGGTCGTACTGTAATTTTCTAAGACTCATAAATGGATATTTAACACGTTGGTGATAAAGCTGCATGATGTTTTCAAACAGAAAATATTTTGTATGCGTTGAGACCATGTTAACGGCAGTTAAGAAACACAATAATTAAAACAAAAATCTGAAAGTGGGCAAAATTAAATACTACCTCTTATGGATACATTTTTCAACGATTCGTTGTGCGAAATCATGATTTTAATTTTACGAACGAATTAGCTAGAGTCCATAAGAAAAAGTACAGAATTAGCTCTAGGTATCATCATCAAGTGGTCGTGTGTTGTTTTTCTTTAACAGAATTAGCTCATTGAAATCCGTATTTCATGAACCTTTTAACAAATCTCAAATATAAGACTACCTAAACTGATAAGCAGAAGGAATATGATAATATGAAGGAATATTGTTGCTTATTTAGATGTCTAACAATTAACTGCTCCGAATGGAATGCACAAGTCATCAAACTTTACGAAAACTGACGAAACACACCAGCAAAGGAAAAATACAGAATCTATTGGTGTCTGTTATAAGCTAAATAGAGAATTAGCATAGGCCTACGCGTTATTGGATTTTTCGGCGCAATATATGCGACAACTTTGTGATGAAAGTTTTTTCACTGGCAACATATGTTGTTTTGTTTCAATTTAGCAAAGAGCTCTCTTTTCCCCTTATCAAAATATTTGGGGAATTAAATTTACCTTCGAATGGGAATTTCGGGTTTCTATTTCAAGATCAATAAGGCAGTCGCATTTCATAAATAAATTATACGAAAGGAAACGCATCTAGAAAGAGAACCTTGCAATGATGATAAACGTCGAGGCATCGCGGGAGGCATGCACTCGAAAAAGCTAACATTCAAAGCTCATCTTTTTCAAATAAAAGCTACATTTTGTCAGCGTATATGCAGTATATACGAGTACATGTACATAAACTTTCATTTGGTCGGACTGTTTGATTGAAGTGTAATTTCCTTTTTTTTCTCATTGATGAATTCCAGAATGAACGAAGGCCATTTGCAGAATTAATATGGCTCAATTCATAAAGATGCATTCGAACACAATAATATATAATTTTAATAACGCACATTGCATTGCTCGACTGGAATAATCGTATTTGTTTGAAGGGAAAAACCCAATATTGTGTGTGCAACTACCATGAACAATATCCATTCTGTCTGAAGTTAAACTCAAAATTCACGTTAATGTTTGTATTTACTTTATCAACGTATGATTCTGAATGTAACAAACCAATGTTTCTGCCACGTGTGCTATTTATTCGAAATCTTATTGAATAATTATTTAAAAAGGTGACACAACTTTGACAGGTAATACTCATGATCCAAGACACGTGAAGCATTAATCTTCAGCATTATCGCTTGCATCAAAAATAATCGGAAAAAAATCGCATGAGGAAAAATAGTTATGTACATGTTTAAAGTCTACTGCGTACATTTATTTTTTAATTTTCTTTATAATAAATTTTAAGTTAATAATAACGTTCGTTGGCAACGTTCACACCCACATTCGCTCACTTAGTTTCCTTCACAAATACTGCACATAAAATAGAGTGTACTGCACATTGGAGAAAACAACTGCACTTTGAATTTAAAGATGCTGTCATCCCAAGTTTTTATAACATGCTTTAGTACATAGTTATTTGCAACTTCAAAAACTAACTAGTTTTAAAAAGAATATATAGTGTGCCTCAAGTAGCAAAGGTGGGAATTATTTCAAGTATTCATCATAAGTGAACGAGGCTAGCTCGACCTTTAGGAGATCATGTCAATTTTCTAACTGAGAGATTTTGGAAACATTCACTCCTTTTGCATTCTGAGAAGTTCGCGAGTTCGGATTTGCGAGCATAAATGAGGTATTTATATTTCAGAAATCCCAAGTACATGTACTTATTTTACAGCAGGCAAAAATATAATGCTGCAATACATGTGTAGGCCTGCATCGTCAATGAACGTTGTTCCGTGTTGCAAGATTTTTTGTATCATAAATGACAAAACTCAAGCACTGAGATATAATTACGAAATTACAAATCTGACAAAGTGAAAATCTAACGTGACACGCAACGCCCACCGCAATAAAAATCTAAGATTATCGCTGTTTAGTGAGTGAGAGGTTCTGACATCATTTTTCCACGTATCAAAACTTGGTCCATAAAGATAATATGAAATGCCTATAAAATTTGCCGTTTGATAAGAAAATTGTCAATGGCTGGCTCATAGTATAAAAGTGTCAGGAGAAATGATCGGATGAATATAGGACGTCGACGAAGGGGGAATGGAAGAGAACTCCGAAAAATCCCATTTTCAAAAGGGTAGGAAAAATCGTTTTATAATTAAACCAAGAATGCGTTAAAACCATTTCTTTTTATAACTTCAGCGAATTTAAGTCGATCGCGAATCCATTTTTTGCGCTCGGATTACTTCTTCCATCGGGAAGAGGGGGGGAATCAAAATTCAGCAGAAATTTCTTTTTTTTTATATAAACACGTATTTCTTCTAACCCGAACCTTTCATTTCCTTGGCAATTTCCCTAAATAACTGACTGTAGGATATCATCCATCCATTTTATTTTAATGTTTAGATTGTGGAGGATGGAAAATGAGGAGGAGAGCGCGCGCCGTGCACCATTACAATCGTTTACGCTTAGCTTGAATGGGATGAATATATAAAACTGCTCTAGATATGGAATTTAAATAAAGCCTCTTTTTGATTGCTGCCAATTCGGCGAGGAAGAGATGCCATGTAAATGACGAAAATGGCTTGTTTTGACGGATCATTACTTTCTCCAGTCAGAAATCATCATTGCCAGAGTGCGGGATAAGCACACAAAAAAGGAAATAGGGCCATTCCACAAATCTGTTCCCACATGACGAGGCACAACAAATAGCTAAACAATTCAGTCATGTAAAATATTCTCTAGTCATGCTATTTTTTTCAGTTTGCTTAAGACGAATTCCTTGGTTGTTTCTTGAGGCATCATAAAAGTTAGATTTTCAAATCTACGAGCAAAAACCGAATCAGGCCTGTCTCAGGTCGTGCAGCCACGTGACCAATTAATGACGTCACAGTTTCATGGTTCAATCGCAAATAACGATGGCGACAAACTTGACGTTAATTGTGGCCATGGTGTGTTTCAACGCCGTTTTCACCAACAGCTAACATTGCTTATACGAAATCAAATCATCAGCCAGGCATCAGTGCAGAGCAGCGATGCTAGCAGTGGTTGCCTACCCTCAGGGGATGACCAGAAGAATTAAGGGCAAGAGACCGGAAGTACCTACTACGTAATCCAGACAATAGCTAGAAGTGATACAGAGGTGAAGGGGATTAAGGGTTTCGCCCACATCTCGTCATTATTTAGGTGCCTCGAGATGTGTCCACCATTTATCTGGAGGCAACGGTCAGGGCAAGTTGCAACTCGGGGAAAAAGGCACGGGAGCCACGAGCTCGAAACCAAAAAAAAAAGGCAGTGGAAGGCACGCAATCATGCCCCAGCAAAAGCATTTATGAAGGGTTGCCTAAGATTAGAATTTGATTTGTAGTAGCGCCTCCGAGCATGGCCTCGTGATAACACTCATAATTCATTCCGTGCCAACCAACTTCCCTTCACTCCTCCCCGCATCGGTTTGTTGTTCATTTACGAAATACCCTCATTTCTCATTAGTTTACTCTTGCCCCGGTGACCCCCCACAACAACTCTGGCTTACCCGCTCGCCCAAATCTCATTTCCCACTTCAACGCCAAATAAATGCATCCCGAATGCTCCAGAACATTTGTCACACTCCTCAACGCCGCATGTTTTATTTGTCATGGCCGAATGCACCGAACGTTTCATGGCCGCTTAACGTTACGTTTGCTTAAACGCCCTCCTCGGATCACGTGTTGCCCGGGCTTCACCTCATTGGTCACATGCGCCACTCTTGAAAGACGGGAAAGGTGTTTGGATCAATTTGAAATGCGTGACATAAGAACACACCGAGGTGACTGTCGTAACATTTTAGGTTTCCAAGACAGCATCAAATGGAAACAGTATTCAATCGGAAGATTGAAAATCGTATTCAAATAAACTTCAATTTTGCTTACGTTTAAAAAAAAATACTTGTACGCGAGCAGTGACTCGTCAAAAATTCTCAATTTCCATGCCTTCGAAAGAATTTATCAAGCAAAAATATTAAAAATATCGGAAAATGAGAAATTAAAAAGTTTAATAATCAAGAATGAATGATTTGGCTAAACTATGTCCCTTTAATGTAAACGATCTACATGAAAATAGAAACGAACGTTTTAAGCTTCTACATGTACTTTAGGTTAGCTTAACATCGAGCACCACCAGTTGGTGGTGCTCTTTAAGTAAGCTACATAAGCTTAAAATACCTTAGGTATATCTGAAATACAATCAGAAATGTCAAAATTCACCATATCTTAAATGAAATAAGAAATGACAAATTTCACCATATCTTAAATCCAATCAGAAATACCAAAATTTACCGTAAATTCCGTAGGTACTACCTGTAGAAGTTGAAGAAATTTTACAAGGTTATTTTGCTATTACGCTTAAAATTATTACACTGATGAACTTAAAATCAACCTTAAATCCAATCAGAAAATGCCAAAAGTTTACTATTGAACCCATTAACATGGATGCTTCCACTATTAAAATCGCTCATATTATTAATCTTAACAGTTTTCGTGTACATTACCCGACGCGGGATAGTTTAATGACATTTTTGATGTTTTAGCTTAACGAAGAATAAAATTAAATACTGCATATCCTAAATCTTAATACCATCGAATATTTCCCCTTCAACAGATGAGGCAATTCAAGTACTTTATCGAGCCTCTCTTAGCCCCTTAAATATAAAATAACGACAGCGAATAACATTAAATGGTGCATCATATATGATAAATTTATAATCGGATCAGTAGATCAGATTGCCTGCTAAAAATAATTGCTCATTGCTCTGGTTTAGTAGTCAGTGTTTTTCAGACTTCGAGGAATCGGTGTTGAAAAAAGTGCTGACAGTGATGTAAAGATAATTGATAATCACGCGTTTATATGGCTGGGAGCAATCTAGAATGCTCGTTTAATCCTCCTCGATTAAAGCGAAACTACTTGTGAGTATCAATTATAATTGGTTTAAAACTTTTATATTTTTTACCATTGGAATACCTCCCTGAACAAACTCATTTTATCGCCGTTGTACAGCATTTGTTACAGAACGACATGCATATAAATATTTCATTTTTATATTTATTACATTTTCCAATTTTTTGTGTAAGACTTTTTGAAACATAAGAATTGGTAAGTTTGTTAAATACATACATGTACATGTAGCTCGATTTTATGACTGAATTTGTTACTATTCAATGTTTTCCAAAATTTTTAGAATTACTAATCCATTTATGAGCAAATATTTTATCATTGTCCCTCACCCATAAAACCACTTACAAAAATATACATTGAAAATTAAATTTTAATATTTTTCTGAAAGTAAAGTATTTACTTTATAATCAAAACTATATATATAATTGCATAAAACATAAATTATTATTCATTGTCCCTAGAGGCCTTGATTTTCTTCCAGTGCCCCCTTCGAATTTCCCATGTCCTACTTTGGGATCGAATCACAAGAACATGAACATGTATAAATGATGTGCTATTGGAAAATAAAATGATAAGCTAATGATCATCAATTCTTCATTAATAAAATAAAGATTGTAAACAGGCAAAGCAAATGAAAAACGGATTATTAGCCTACATTTATCCATTTCCTGCAAATGACACTAAGGAGCATTATGCAGATATCATTTACATGTACATGCATCTCTCCTTTGCAAAAGTGCTTTTCTCAAATTTCTCCTGATTTACTTGTTCCCCGTTTTATTTTTCTCTATACCATTGATAAGTACACGCTTATCGAAGCTTTAAGGTACATTTCTACTATCCGTAGTTTTAAAGCTTTTTACTGTGTTGTTACTGTGAAAATCGCATTCCCCTGCAGGAAGTAAAAAAATAAGACGATAACCCCAGTTTCCTTCTTTCGTAATATATGTTTTTTTTTTCAAAATCGTACGTTCAACGAAGAATGAAAGGGTGGAAAGTTTGTTACCGTGTCAGCTCTGTGCAAACTCGAGGTGAAGAAATTCTTATTATCCAAACACTCGCAGATGATTTCATTGACAGAAATTTCAAAGCAAATCCCACTCACTTGACTGAAGAGGGGTAGAAGAAAAAACAGGAATGTTTTGAATGTACGGATATTAAACGCCTAGCGGATCCATTGAAATACTTCATATGAAAAAAGCTGTGGCGTTTCAAAGACGCGATCCATTGAAATCGAAATATATTCATGACCTTTTGTGAGGATCCCTCACCAACAAGCTCTTCCGAGACTTTGACATAAATATAAAGAAAACGAAAAATTCAAGAAAAGAAAACTATGCGGCACGCACACGAGCACCTCAATGCGTAGTTTAAAAAAAAGCAATAGTAACAATGAAGGGATATTCGAATTCAATATATTACCACGCTTTTTTACACTATTTTATACCTGAACTCTAATCGTACGTAAAAAAATCTCTTTTTAAAGGATCTTATTTGGTTTTGCTAATGTTTAAAAATTCGCGCTATTTTTAAGTAATTTAAATACATGTTACACAACAATAGATTTGTAAAAATCTATTCACGTGCCAATGAATGGGTAGGAGCACACTGAACTTGTTTCCAGTCGCTTAAAACTGGTATCGCTTAGTGGTATTGCAGACGCTTACCACTAAGCGACACTGGTTTTTCCTAATTTTCCAGTGTCACTTAGTGGTAAGCGTCTGCAATACCACTAAGCGACACCAGTTTCAAGCGACTGGAAACAAGTTCAATGTGCTCCTATTCAATGGCAAGTAAAGTATTTCGGAACTACACCTTGCAAATTCCGTTCGTTATTTGTGCACTGTGACGAAATTCAAAATTTTCTTTTATTTTTTTAAAATGTATAAATACTCAAAATTAAAAAAAACGTCTGTGACCTGTCCCGCACCGACCACCTTCAGCTTACATCAATTCAAATTGGGACCAGAAGAAGTAAATAATGGTCAAAGTCTAATTATTACACTGTTATTCCAAAAATGTGTTTTACAAAGTTGAAATCTCGAGCGGTGCTCATAGTGACTTGACAAAATATTATTTTTAAATATTTATTTTAAGCACTATATGTCCAGCTTAAAAATAAAATTTCAACTTGAGCTTAAGTCGAGTATGAGGCCATTTCTCAATGTTGATTTTCTAAGCATCTTGACCAAACGTTCATCATGCATGCTCTCACTCCAGGTATGATGGGCGAGACTGCAGTTGGCCTTTGCATAGAAAATTGCGACCATATTCGTTTTTTATGCATTAAAATCTACAGCCTTAGTCATAAATGCACGGAATGTTTTCTCCATTGGCTGTCCAAAACTTTACCGTCTTTTTCAATTCCACCCTCAATCTCCAAATCGGATCAGCATTCATTTTTGAACCGGTCGCACATAACGCGAAGAGCAAAGGTCATTGATGCGAAAGTCTGCGAGCAAAGTAAGGGTAATGGCAATTTCCAAATTCACGAGTAAACTGAATTCTTGCAAATTTGGACATAGGTACACAGAGATAACGCACTTTTTTTTTGGCTACATGTCTATGCGCCTGCAGTCCATTGTGCCCAAGAGCGCAAAAAAAAGTTTTATTGGCTCAGTTGGTTGAAGTGTGAAGAAGTCGAGGGAAGTTGTGCTGCAATGGGGGTCTTACATTATCCGACATATTCCATCACAAAACAGCCGATTTTATGACGCGCAATAACTATGGATGCGGATGGAAGGAGGGTCACTCGGAAGCGTACACACATCAGAAAAGGTGAAATTGATTTAAGATTTTTTTTTCTCCCGAAAGCGCAATCTCCTGATGCCTAAAATTTGATCCGTTGGAAGCCAAGAAGGCAAAAAAAAAGGGAAATAAAAACAGGGTGGGCGAAGGGAGGTGCGACCAAATGAGAGCAAACTGCGCGATTTCCTGTCACTGCACATGTGACGAGCTCGCAGCGACGCCTTCTGTCCAAAATCTAACCAATTCAGTAAATCAGATTTGTCAATAGCATCGCGTTTACAATCGCCTTTGTCGACAGATTCAAATAAAATCTCAACTAGAAGATGTCTATTTCAGAAGAAGAAGAAGACAAAGGGGGGGTGGGGGCGTGACTCGAGTTGTATGCGAATCATCGTGAAACATTTCCAAATGGTGAAAGGGGGGTGAGGGAGAAACAAGGCGCATCTCAACTCGGAGACCAGTCGATATGACAATCGGGCGAAATGCAGCAGTTACATCTGTCAAACGTGACGCAGAACGTGTCACTCCTGTATCAAATATTCATGAGCCCATTGTGTACAGGATGTCACGTGCAGGCAAAGCCAGGGATTTTGGCGACGGAGCGTTAACGTGCAATAATTGCCGCTCCAATCGTCAAATGAGAGAAGCATTTCTTGACAAAAATCAAACATCGACATTAAACCCCAACCAGGGAAAATAAGATTACTAGCAGACGAGAATTTTAAGACGTGCTGCGCACCGCATCGGTCGAACAAATCCATGACAAGTTTCGATATTTTGAAGGGTGTGTTAGCGGAACGATATAGCTGAGCTCAAGATTCAGCCATGCTGAAACGCTTCTGTCGTTTGAAATGTGCGCCGAATGTTGGGACATTTGATCCTACTGCATGCTACAGTAGAACCCGGATAAGTAAAAACCCGATAAGTGAAAAAAAACCTGACATCATTGCGAGACATTTCATAGCCCCGAACTATTTGAATACGTTTTCTATGTTATATACAACCCGATAAATGAAAATCTCTTAAATGAAAAACCGGCTATGTGGCAATTATTTTCAAGCTCCCTGTGCAGCCTTTGTTTATATTTAAAACCGGATAAGTGGAAATCACGCCTCGCAGTCTATAATGAATCTTTTGCAGCAGTCAGTACGGCGCATTTCCTTACAGCAGGATAGGGAAAATTGCCGCTTTTCAGCTTTCTGGTTTTATGTACCAGATTGAAGAAAATTGTGCCTTTCATTTCACGCTATTAAACGGAGGTACATGTACTATATTTATCGTCCAGTATTATGTTGGTCAAAAACTTGAAGAAAATTTCTGACTACTTTTAGTTTTATTGATGTTCCTGCCGATCAACATGTTCATTTTACTTTTAGGGTACGTTCACTACAAACATTTTTTGAGGTGCATTTTTTTCGGTACCTACCTTTTTCTTTTCAGCAGCCTTTTTTTGTAATTTGTGGTGTTCACTACGGACTGACTTTAAAGTGCGATTGTGGCGCCACTGCAAGCGTTATCTAAGGTGAAAAATCCGGCGGAAAAACATTCTCACCCATGCGCATTGACATTTAGAGCTTTCCGGTTTTGGCACATGACACTTTTTTTCGGCAGACTATGTCTAATGCGCATGCGCGACTTTTTTTCGGTCACCTAAAAAATGCAAAAATGTTTGTAGTGAACGTACCCTTACTCCTCTTTCATTGCTAGATCTTACTGCTGAATGTACATGTATTAGTTATAAAGATTTGTTTATATTTTTTTATCAATAAATGCTCTTCTAAGAGATTAAGCTTCACTGTATTTGACTAATCTGGGCTTTTAATTTGAGCGCATTCCGCAAAACCCTGATAAGTGAAAAAACCGGATAAGTGGACACAATTTCGATGCCGGGTAGATTTCCACTTATCAGGGTTCGACTGCATTTCTAAAAAAATTGGTTGTTTCTGCTTTTATACTAAATTTTAGGATTGCATGGAAAATCCAGCGTTCTTGAATGTTGAAGATTTTTCGAAAGTTACGAATTTTGAGATTGCATAGAAAGTTCATCGTTTGTTTAATGTTAGAGATTTTTTTTATTTATGGAAGACCTGAATTTTTTGAAAGTTTCAATGTGCATTTAGCCTTCGCCAGAAAGCTGAATACACTTTTTATATGCATCTCGAATTTTTGATGATAAAGTTATGGAAGACTATACATTTAATACATTTAAGAAACATACCCACTTTAGACGCAAGGATGATTGAAATATCCGGGCATACGAGGGATAACTGAAGCATGGAATTTCCACATCGTATACCACTTGCATGACCTGAAAAGTGATGGAGTAAAATTACGAAAACTATTTAATAAAGATAACGAGCCAGTTTGATTAAGAACAAAATCAAGTCTCCATGGATGCTAATTCATAGAATAAGTAATGCAAACAACCCTTCAAGCAAAAGGGTCTAGCACGAAAACTCCTTGCACGCAGAAGTTCAGGAGTGCATGAACTATGATTTTCTCAGCGGCAATGCTTTCTTTCAATTTATGAAAAAAAAAAATTGATAACTTGCATTAAGGACGCTGTTATTTGTTCGACAAAGGACAAAACATCAATGAAACGAGATGATTTTAGTGTACTAAGAAAATATCCGAGGTGAGCGTTGGACATCTCGTTGTTCGGACACGACATTCGATCTCCTGCAGCACATTGAATTACTGAGTATTTCCAAAAACCCAACACCGAGGCATAACATGGATTTTGAAGAAATAAGTTATTTTCTATGCATTTTTCCCAAAGCTAGATTTGCGTATACCATGAAATAAAAATGTGCAATAGTACCAAATCGGCGGACGTTGCCTAGGAGACGGCACCTGATTATGGAGCAAGAGAAGGTTGAGGGCAGCATGCTGATGGACACTCTTAATGCGGTTGGTGGGGTTGGAGCCTTCAAAGGTGTAGGGATATATATTAAGACTGACAGCGAGTATTGGGCCACGCAAAACGGGCCAGAAACAATGGAAGTTCACATTTGCATAGCGTTACATTACCTTCCATCCCTCATATCCGAAATAAACGAAACATGAATATATTGGATTGCGAGCATAAAATGTGACAAAAGGTGAAAATATGCCCTGGATTTATATTGTTAAAAATCAATGAACTTCATTGATTTATGGTCATGACATACGCGAGAGACAATCATAAAACTCCCTGTAGGCAAACGAAGCGTCGACTTTGAACATAAATCGAATAGTTGAACGCTAGTCGCCATTCGGAGACCGGCGATCTGGCAACACAGCTCTATAGGTACAGAGTAATCATTTTTATTGAATTTTTCCAGGAAGGAGTTTAGAAACGGTTTTCTTATTCGCAAATCTGTCAATAACCAAAAGAACTGCACAACCTGAATATGAAGAAAACGCCACCCACTTGCAATCCTAATTTTTGCTCACTTTTTCGATAACAAAAACTCTTACAAATGCTCAAAGCGAAAACCAACACGCCTTTCCAAGCAGCTAGATAAACTTCAATTTAAAAATCTCTCATATGTAAATAATATTGCTTCGAAAAGGGTTAATAAGATGCATGCCATTTAAAAACAAGATACTACAACACTTCCTGAGTAACCTAATATGGGTTGCATGTTTGAAGTTAGTGTCAAACTGTCAATATGCATTTAATTTCAGATAACAGCTTATTCTGTCAGCCAACACTTGCATAGTTAAAAATTCTTGAACGTATATGTTTGGTTTAAGGAAGGATTATAATTTAAATTTTTTATCCCTTAGAGTATGATTCGTCTACTCGTCTGCCATCAATGGCCTAATAACATTTTAAACAACCAGATTATATTCTAAAAATGTTAACATCTCAATCCAAAATCGGAGACGCAAGGATTCAATCGAAATGAATTTTCGCTTTCAATTTGATCGTTGCCAATTTTTATTTAATTAACATTTAAAGTAATTAAAAATTTTACAAAAATAACAGGTCAATGCATCCATACTACGAGGGATACATAAACATTTAAAGCATGCATATAATCTTTCTTTAAAACGAAAGTTTGTTGAAGAAGTTTTAACATTGGTGGATTCGATTAGCAAATCGCCTTAAAATACTGAATATTTCAATAGTTCTTACGATGCTTACATATATTAACTCAAGGATAGCATTAGGTCGGAAAACTTGATAAATTCAAGAATACCGATTTGAGATGAAAACAACTTTATGAACTACTACTGTATATAAAACTTTCAGAATATCATGATGACGAGTACTGTTTTTCTACATTCAAAAAAATTCCCCATCACTACCTTAATTGTTTTTTTTTTCATATTCACTTCAGTGGACAATTGTAATATCGAACCTTATCACAGCGTAAACAAACTACGCAAAAAAAATCAACATAAAACAAAAAAAAATTAAAATGACTTCTCCGCACTAATTAGCTTAGATAATAAATCATATTACGGCTTCAGCACATGCATATATCAATGACGTCTTAATATTGTGGATTTTATGGAATAAAAACCATTAATTTTCAATTTCTTTCCGCGTGTGCCCTCCTTGGTAAATGATCCCGAATCCGAGCAAAACGCTGACTCAGGCAAACCACGGATGGTTGCTCATTAATTCGGAGCAATGGTTGCTGGGATGCAATAGGCCAGTGGACCGTGAACTGGATACTAATTAAGTAAAACTTAAAGAGGGGCAATAATAAGCACTATTGTTCTTCACTCTAGCCTGCGCTAATTTAACGTACACACCTCAAGAAATGAACACGAGGCGAAAAGATGACGAAAAACAATTGGCTAAAATCCAACCTTATAATTCAATCTCAGCAGACCTAATTAATTTTATAACATCAACAAAGAGAGGGAGAAATGATGATTTCGAACGGATTTTGCCAAGGGGCGTACATTCGGCCATTCGAGCCGAGAGAAGAGATATCGCAAAACCTGAACCAGACATCGAAAACGTTTTAAAATCGCAGAAACATTCTGGACGAAAATAGAAAAAACTGAAATAATCGATAAAGTGACTATTTTTACGTGTAAAAGTAAACAACATTCATGGTTAAAAGATAGACAGAGAGATAAAAAACTAATAATGCATTTGTTCATCGAAAATGTTCGACAGAATCCGAGTTTTGTATGAAAGCATGCAAGAAAGTCGGGTCTCGATTGGGGGAAATTTCCCATTTAAGTCTTAATTTTCCATAGTGTTTCCAGCATGTCGACCGTAGTCGAGCAATTTCGCCACCAGGCGTTATCCAATAGCTGTGCCCATTACTGAAATTGTCGGAGACTCGAAGAGGAAAAAAAAAACAATACGAAGAATAAAAAAAATTGTAAACGAGAGTGCAAATAAAAAAGAGAAATGAAAATGAAAGATGAGTCAAATGCGCTAAAGTCCCCCATTTCTCATTCGAGTCACACGATTCTTACATCTGTCATTCAAGGCGGTTTTATGGGTTACAATAAGAGGAGAAAAGAAGGAAATCGATGAATTAAAGTCAGCAGGTAAGCAGTAACCTAAGAAGGCAAAAAGAAGCCAAAACCTCAACAGATAAATTCCTAAAACCCGCGCAGACAACGACGAGAACGTGGTTATCAACCAATCAACGCTGATCCTACTTGTAGATATCAATCCATAACTTTTTTACCAGTGCCATTGCTTTATTGGAGTTTCCCTTTCTGAGAACTAACTTGCTTTTCATCAATGTTGGATTTGACCAGTCCAGTAAGACCGTTGCCACTACTTGTAGATACTCTCCTGGATCGCTTAGTTTACAGATACATTCATCATTGACACTTGAAACGTGACCCAAGTTTATAATCTACTCATGAAACTGAACTAAAGTTTAACTTAATTAATTGAAGTAACGCTTTTACGAAGTATAAAATGTAACAATACTGTTTTTCTCAGAGTTTGAGTAGTAGATAAATAGGAACAAATGATTGATTGTGGATTTTTACTGCACATTGAAGATATTTTTAGGTGAGGATAAATGCCTATTACAAAAAATTGTATTAGAAAACAAGGAAATTGTTTGAAGTGTTGAGATAACGACAGTAATACACCTTGACTCTGTCAGTAATTTAACGTTATTAAAATGGTTTTAGTAAGTGTATATTGCAACATGAACATTTACAAAATCAGATTGTTGAAAAACGATATTGGAAAAATTGGAAATGTAGATAAAAAAAAGTTGAACCAAAGCTTACGACGTCAGCGAAATGAACACGTTCAAAACATTGCGTCAAAATGTCATTTCTTCAATCTGACCAAAAAGTTTATAATTAATTGCTATGACCAAGAGTTACGCCATAAGTCAACCTTTAAGTACATAAATGATTCCAGCACAAGAATTAATCGAAGCGTCATATGCAGCATATTAGTTCCACTGGCGTCATATTTTTCAACTTGCAGCAATAATATTGTAAGAGTACGAATTCGTTGGCACTTAGAAGTAAGAAAGTTAATTTTTTTGACCACTAGCGCCAACCAGCGGGCAAACAAATGGTAATTTAAATGCATTACCAATTGTTTGCCCATGGTTGGCGCTAGTGGTAAAAAAATTAACTTTCTTACTTCTAAGTGCCAACGAATTCGTACCCTTACACAAAGTTTGAGAACTTTATACTGTACAAACA
>JAQGBX010002000.1:0-22091 GCA_034698745.1 Megaphyllum sjaelandicum | reverse complement strand
AAATGTAACTTCCAGCTTGAAGTGGGGCCTACTTTTTTTCTCTGGCCCGGGCCTATGCCCAGCTCTGCCCGGCCCTGTGTAGAAGTATTAATTTTGAATCGCCGTGACTGCTTTGAATTTCCCTGACTTTTTAAAAATAAACCATTCTTCCCTAGCTGACTTTTCCAGGTTTTCCAAGTCTAGGGGAACCCTGCATAATATTGAATAATATTGAAACAATAATATTAGTGGCTCTTTAAAAACTGGGAATTTTTGTAAATTGTAACTTTTGGCTCTTCGGTCTCAAAAGTTTGCCGACCCCTGCTCTAAGGGCTTCACGCCCTTTTCTAGCGGGGTTGGATTATTGTTCGGATTAATCACGTTGCATTTTTAAATTCTTTTCATCGATTAGGTAACGTTTGCAATGGTAGAGTTGGCATTGCTAATGTTTGAGATGTTCGTACAACATAAAAGTACATTTTCGTCACTAGCGCCATCCATTTTCGAGCCAACCTCCAAATATCTTTCCTTTCAGTCGGGTTATTTGGGCCGCGACCGGGGCAACCCCACGGCGTCACCATTCACCCGGCTCCTTTTTTTAGGAACCGAATCGAGGGTGGTCATTTTGCGTAGCGTTCAAAACTTGTCGAATTTCCCCTCTCCCATGCAGCCGCACGAGAACGAAGATAAAAGGCATTAGCAGGGTTCGTTCCTAGGCTGAATTCGGAACGTTCACCTAACCGACATAAAACGAGAGAAACGGGGAGGGCAACGAGGAGCGCAAAAAACAGCGCATTCCTAGCTCAGCAACTAGGACTCTGGCCAGGAGAAACTAGGGGATTCTAGAAGAACGATGAGCGACCGACTGCTCCTGGCGCTCGCTATCGTAAAGCAAAGAAAAATGGGCGCAAATAGCACGCACCAACGTTGGCTAATGTTACTTAAAACAATCCAATGACCTGGCCGACCTCGATGACGGGAGGGGGGAAAATGCGAACGCAAACGTCGAAGTCCGATGCCCATCCCGAAAAACAAATCGAAAAATGAGATTGGCGACCACGACGTTCCCCAAACTTGCAACATCCGTCCCACTTTGGCCACGGGATGAGGCACGAGCCCCTTTCACCGAAAAAGGGTTGGGGTAACGACCTGCGTTGGGATTTGCGAACTTTTCCCGTGACCCTCGAGTTGCCGCAATCTGCATTTAAACGTTTAGCCTACTCGACTTCCCCCAGAAATGAATTTTTTCAACTTCCTCGACTTTTCCAAATTTTAAAAGTACGAGCTTCTCTCCAACCACCTTCAAAATGCGAAAATTTGATCAATGCTAAAACGAGGAAAGCTACTGCGGAGGCTAGCATGCATAAATAGAAATAAATATTCCCTAAGAAAACGGCAAATTCCATTTATCGACGATACTAGATTCTCTTGCCTCGACTTAAAAAAAACTTTTCCCGAACTATCCCAGGTCTTTTCAGTTTGGGTGTCACCCCGTTACTGCCATAGCTCCATCACTCGTGCTAGAGCTTGTACTTTAATTAAAACAACAACATTGACATTGACGTCTGGACGGGCTAATCTTTTATTAATCTGATAATACATTTTATCTAGGTTTGGCTAAAAATGAACTGAATTATTAACATTAATCACTTTTAATTGTGAATATGCATTAGCTTAACTACAGAATGAGATGACAGATGAGATAAAGCCAGGAAATTTAAGAGGATGATAAAAGTAAATATTTACAATTCAGAAATCCAGAATTTCTACCTCGTAAAAATGAATTTAAGGTTCGAGTACATGTAATGTGTTCCTTTAATAAGAAGTCGATTTCGTAGCGTGATTCGGACCAACCATGTAGACCTTAATAAATGGCAATTTAAGGACCCCTGACATTACGCGTTAACACTTCTAGTAAGCATCACGATTAGAAACTGCTTCAAATAGTTACATGCAATATTTTAACACGCCATATTTAATGGTAATGATTAAAAATTTAGTGAATGATTCATTGATAGTAAGATTTAATCTGAGATCATTTCTAGATTACAAAGTAGAAACGTTCAAATGAGCTGTGTTGGTCGCTTTATTGTGTTTTGGATCTAATTCAGTGTCAGTACAACGTGTAGCCTACATTGAACAACAGAATATATAGGAAAAACTGAATAGCGAACGAACCGATTTAGATAAAAACAATGATTCAAAATTATTTTCACGTTATTAATGCATACGGTACGTATGATATATGTTACATTACAATGAGTTATTGAACAAATTTAAATTTGAGGAAGAAGAAAAACAGCAGCTTTGCAAAACGTTTCTGCTATGAAATCTTTATAAGGAGCATTGCCATGCATTAAAATGCCAGCACACGCATAAAAGAAAGCATTTTGGGTAAAAATTGCACACATTTCAGTAATGCATTGTCGTTTTCTATCATAAGGCACGGAAGAAGGCAGGTAAAAAAATCTGAAACGCGGAACCAAATGACAGCTCCATTGGAAGACGTTCCAAATTATATGGTTTGTCGAACAATGCAAAAGTCATAATTATAGACATTTACGATACGTCTGATTGATGTCCATATAAACTGCTGCATCTCTAAAAATACTTTCCGTTCATAGTAATAACGGTCACGCCCTTGTCAGACATGCCAGGTAAGTTACCGAAACAATAGCGCAAAAGCAGGTGGATGTCTCCAGCTCTACTTTGAATTTCTCAGAAGCTTTATGAATTCAAGAATTTATTTTGAGACTCGCACAATTTCCTCGTCTAACATAGCGAAAAGTATATCGCAAAGACTTCATGTGCCATCTACATGTGGATTCTACAAAATAAAAAAGAATCACGTCAGACATACGCCAGTATGACTCGAAGACTGAATTGAATACTGCACTGCATCAACCTTTTTTTACACGTTACATGTACACACGCAGTCTAAAACAACCAGTTCCCAATTTGAATGCCATATCGTACATTTCTACATGCAGGTCATCATTACAGCGCCCTCAGAATTCAGACTTCGTTAGCTGTCAGTTTAAAAGAAAACAGCACCAGACAGACAGAGAATCAACTCGATTAATCTGATGACAGATTCAACATCTCTGTACCCCGCTTGGGACAACCTTAGCACACGTGGTCTTTGAAAGCCGACGTGCCAAAACTAAAACAAATATTTTTTATCCGAGAGCCCATCACTGATCACATCAACTCGTCATCCACGAGCATCAGTTTGCAATAAGGTCTCCGCCTGGCGACGCACATTTTGGTCAAACTATGCAAATTAGAAGCATATTGTGCGGAAGGCGAAGAGCAAACAGCTGACAAAAGCGCCACGGTCATAAAAACGTGGTTATTGCGCAATTGAATTCCTCGGATGAATACACAAGTGAGACGGAGGAGGTGAAATGGCAAAATCCGCGCCTCTCCGACAACCGCGTGGCTAATTAGCATAAAGCAGCGGGAAATGCCACTGCCCCGGTTGCCCCTGGCAACCCAACCCCCTCGCATCTTCGGCGCATCGGCTTACGGCCGTGTCAATGACAGTCAAAACCTCGTAAATCCATAAACGGGCATAAATCTTCGTGCCAAATCGCGCAGCAAAGGTGCAAAACGTACGCCATACCCGACAGGTACAACTGTCAAAACGCGCTGGTCGCCACCAGGGGTCGGCCACATACGCTCAAGAAAGAGTTGAAAACATGGCGCAGCATTCATTTTCGGACATTCCCACGCCGTTTTGATACATGTGCACGTGCACCTCTCGTGCGTAAGAATTCAATCTCCGGTCCAAGAAACCGAGACAACTCCATTTTGCAACCATGCAGACAGAAGTTGTCATTGTACAAGCAGTGTCCAAAATGGTCGTCAACGAAGCCAATAGCGCAGTATACAGTGGCAACAGAGCGATGTCACCTCATGTCTTCAGATATCGTAACGACACCTGTAATGATCCTTGAAAACGGCTCGATTACATTTTTCGACCGAGAGTTTATTAGCAGAACTCAGAAGCTTTACGATTTGTACTTCACGCGTGCAAAAAGAATGCATTCAATTTTTTTTAAGCAACAACCTGGAGCGACTTACGTGTAGAACCAACTAGCGTGTCGGTTTTGCCCACGTGAGTTCACGACTGCCAAAGTGCGATTCGTAAAGCTTCTTAGTATAC
Organism: Megaphyllum sjaelandicum; assembly: GCA_034698745.1. Taxonomy (NCBI): domain Eukaryota; kingdom Metazoa; phylum Arthropoda; class Diplopoda; order Julida; family Julidae; genus Megaphyllum; species Megaphyllum sjaelandicum. The sequence continues at coordinate 17,944 of JAQGBX010002000.1, read as the reverse complement.
CCCTAGTGTCACTGGAACCTGCGCCTCGATACGTTCAGTTTCGGAAGAAAGCTTCCGATGCCAATATAAGTAGGCTACAGCGTAACGCTCGTCTGTTTGTTGACCATATTTAACGACAATCTAGGTTAACAGTCTCCCTAACAAACACCCACGCCGTCAACGCCATCTAGCATTCAGCAAGCACGATTATCATCCGGTGCTTGACATCGTTGCCGATGGTAACCTAGGCGCTATTTACCATTTTCCTAACGCGAAAAGTAGGCGAAGACATTGCTGGCTGGCTTTTAATTCGGGATTCGACAAATTTGCGCACATCGACGCCGAAGGGCTCTTCTACAAATTAAATTTCAGAGCAAAACGCGACACAACCCTAAACGTACAGTAGTTCGCGAGTGGTTTATGCGTGCCATGTGCGAACGTTTCGGAGAGAACATTTCTAGGAAACGCATCTTTCTGGGCTTGCAAAAATGAGCAGCTACCCCGAAAACGGCAAGAAAGATAAAAAAAAAGATTTACTAACCCATTATGCGGTTTTTTTACCATTCTTTTCTCGTTGCGTAGAACGTGAGAAGGCTAACCCCTAGCAAGCACCTAAAAGTTTAGAAATATAGCTCTTAGAGGAGTTTGCCCATGGGAGCATTATTTCTCCTCTACTTTCGAGCGAGCCGTGTGTATTGGCGCTCATAACCAACAACAAATCGCTTTCAAATTGAATTTTTCCGCGCATCCATTTACATTTTTAAGAGTGCAAAAAGAAAACCTATTTTTAATGCACTCTCTCCGACGCAAAAGAAGGAACAAAAAAACCTGCGGGGGATGGGGGGGGATATGTCATAAGTATGGGGGGGTTCGTGTAATGCCCTCGCAAAACTTGGCTTTGTTATTATCATTACTTATTACAACGATGATGCACGCCCCCCAACGGGGAATACATTTTAAATGCCGTTTTAGCGCGAGGATCAGTTACGGGAACCTCGACTTAGGCGCCTCATTAAAAAGCACGTCCGTTGCAGGTGTTAATTAAAGGTTACTGGCCTCCGTGCAACGAACAAATACCCATTAAATATGGAACATTGTTGCAGAAAAATTGGAGAAACCCCCTCCTGGCTATTCGGGGCTGGGCCCAGGTGAATATTAAACGGGTAAATTAGGCTGCTAATTGCAAAAATCAAGTTTTCCAACGGCGAAATTAATGCGATGGTTGCCGTGGATAGACGGCGCTCCAGACGCCAACGTCTGAAATAGTAGGGGAACTCGAGAATGTAGTTCCACATCAGCAGTTGTGGCAGTAGCTATTTGGAAACCAATAAGAACGCCTGTAGGTGCGTTTGCATCTAGGTCACGCAAAATCTGGCATTCCTATTGGCTACAACTTAGCTACTGCCACAACTGCTGGTATATAACTACACTCTTGAGTTCCCCTAATATGTTCTGTAGAGTGTCAGCAGTTGAAAATTGCTTAAGCGTAGGCCTACGAACGATGACGTAAGAAACCTCCCATCCGCAATCTGGTAACAACTTATCGCATTTACGTGCAGCGCGGTCTAATGTTTGGAAGAAGTGGTTTAAACAGTCAAATAAATCAATATCCAGATTAAATATTTGACATCACCTATTATGTACCGAATCGAAACAGCGACAATGGCAACCATGCGACAGCGGAACGTGTATCACTACGCGTGACTCATGCGTCAATAGCGCAGCATGCTTTACATAAATTGACAGCATTTTTTTACGACACCATTTCAACGCGATTCCGTCAACTGCGAGCCGCATTAAATTAGATTATAACTACCGCTTAAAATGTCAGCAATCATCATATTGCATACCCACAACTCAAAAAATCATTTATGAAAATTCTGGTCAAGTCGAGCAAAACGAGCTCAATATTCAGTAAAAGCGTCACATCTTAACCTACCATGGTTTCAGTTAAACAGCAGTATTGTTATTTTCACTATTTTACCACGCTTTGCCAAACGTTAAAACGTGCATCATCTCAAAATGAAATTTTTTGAGTTGTGTCACTTTCGAAGCGTGGGTGCGATTTTATTAAAAGCAAAGCCATTTGTGCTCAGTCTGCAAATATCACGATTTGCACGATATACAGTATAGTTGCTCTTAACGATTAAGCTGAATTCAGCCAAGGAGGTTTTAGAGACAATCGTGGGACACGCTGTAAGTATACGAGAACTGAGCCAAGTACACATCTTCAAGATGTCTTCAGATACAGCTTGCACGCGCACATGTGGTAAAATTCCAGGCGTGCCATCTCAGTGGCCTCGTAGACGCAAAATCTACGAGAGCAAAGTTTGCCAACTCTGTTTTTAGACTATTGGTTTGCAAAGGTTTGAAAAATATATATACATGTACTGGTGTGTATATATCTATATATATAAAATAGAAAACGACGCCATTTTGTTTTTGAGGCTAGCTAATCCTGTTGGCGTTTGTGGCTGATCTTGCTTGAGCTTAGCAAGTCCGAATGATGATTGGCCGTTCGTGACACACTCCCCAGGAGAGCAAACTCCGTGGGGAAAACAAGGCCATAAATCTTTTCTAATTTTCTCCAGTTTTGACCATAAAACTGTCAAACAGGTTTCCCGTCCCCCAACCAGGATGCGTCCAGGTCATATAGCGCCATCTTTTGGCGATAAAGGACAGCTAAATCTAACTGCTGATCGCATAAAAGGTGTTAGAAAATCAAACAACAATTTTTACCCGGGAAAGGCCGGGTATTACCGTTAGTATATATATATAAAATCAGCTTTGAAATATTCTAAACAACTATAGAATACTTAGTGAAAAAAACTTTTGCGCCACACTACATATTTCTGCCTACACGAGATAAACTTAAGTTTTTAAACCACTCAGGATTCTGCGTAATTTCTGATACAATGGCATGTTTGTCCCAACAAAATGCACGCCAGGCAGTGACCAACACCCAACGTACATGTATGAGCAAACCTCACAAAGGAAAACTCCAAAGAGAGAGAAAGAAAAAAGCAGATAAGGCAAGCGCCACTCTCGGTACCACCAAAAGTCATTGAAAGCTGACTAGAATAAATTGTCTGTAATTGTTGAGAAACCGAGTGGCAGAACCTGTCTTGGGACGAACCAAAACTTGATGGCCAAGCTGCAAGGGGGAACTTTCAAGAGGTAAAATCCTCGTACCAAAGTTATTTAAAGGTAGAGCCTGCGTTGCAATTTGGAAACAAACGAGTTTTTTAAAGGCCAGTTTTTGGTTTACTGAAACGTTCGACGAATGAATACCCAATAAAAGCCCGCAACAACTCTTTCCTTCAAAAATGCTGATGATAGCTTCGCATTCAATGACAAATCCTAATGCAATCCGGAGAAGACAACACGCATATGACAGATAATTACCCAAACCTGCGTGGATGTGACAACAATTGAAGATTTATCTAAGAACTGATTTAAGAACTGATTTATGTCAATATTGATCTCACTTTTCGAAACTTCTGAGGATTTTGGACTCATAATGTTACTACCTAGGCTGGTATTAAAAAACGCCATAAGTTTCAATGAAGTTCGCTTTGAAAGAATAATATGAAATGGACCCAGTATTGAATAGCTCCATGTGAAAATAATGCTTTCAATAAATGTATTATTTTTCAACATTTTCACATACGGTACATGTACGGATGAACGCGATACAATTAGGGGTGCTCCTTGGCCCTAAACCCAGGCTAGAGACTTGTCCATCTGTCCCCTAGAGGGGACCATGTTGTGCTCAGAAGCTTTGTGAATCGCACTATGACAGTCGTGTGGTCAAGTTCTCACAATCGTTTTTTTTAAACCAATTAATGCACTCCATTTACACACGTGACTTCATGACTGCCAAAAGTAAATCGAAATGCTTCTACCAGAGTAGGCCTACCTCTAATATCAGCCCTAATATATTATTTTAGAATTGTCAAAATTACACTAACTGTTCAGAAGGGTAGAAATTTAGTATCAGCTGAGAATGTTAGATCTTTTAAAGTTATTCATCTAAGCAATAACAAAAAAGTCATGAATTTTTTTAAATGACATGAGGGCAGTTCCACGACCCTGTTGTCAACGCACCTGCTTTCCGAGGTGTTCCCCAGATTAATAAAAGCTGCTCACAACTACGAACTTAACATTAAAAATTATGTTTCTTAATGATATTCGCCAAAGAAGACTACCCATGACGCAAGCAATATCCTATTTAAAACTAAACACGTGGAGATGCTCACTGTCGAGAATTCAACCTTTAAATCCTTGCCGTCATTCCTCTTGGCAATAACAGTAAGGATCGCAAAAACAATTTTACGTGTGTTCGCAACATTTATAAAGTCATTAAGTTGATTTCTGTCAGACAAAACGCATATCAAACGGTCGGGCCTTAAAAGAAACCTAATTAATTACTCCACCGTTTGAACTCGTAGCAAACCAACCACAACAATAAAGAATGCACTAAAATATGAAGGCGACTTTCATTCTTCCCTCGTTAAATAATTCCCACGAAAGATGAATAAATAAAGCGGTAAAAAAAGCAAAAAAAACACCGCAACATTTGAACTTGGCCATTTTTTCCAGACAAAAACAAACAAACGCACCGGTAGAGTGAATCCTAAACGTTTAAAAGTCAAGTTCAACCACCAACATGCTGCCATAATTTACAGGAATAAAACTTCAAGTTATAAGAGTAAACCTGGAAAACGGTCGTTTTAAGTCATATAAACTGGGCAAGAAGAACATACAGTGTACTGTAACGGAAATTTCTCCGCAAATGTTGCGATAATTTTATTGCCCTAATCTGCATGTTGTTTTTTTTAGATTTTTTTTAAAGTTGATACATATTCCTAATTCTTTACATTCTGCTGTTGGATATAGATTACGAGCTGCGATATGCCTATATACAAAAGGTGAAGTCCACACAAGTTTACCATCTTGAAAAAGCATCAAAACTTTCCAAGTCAGTTTTTTTTTAGATTCTGAGCTAATGACAGGAAGTGATTCCTTAAAGGTAAATACAACTACCAGCATGCAAAAACGTCAAAGTTATAGATCATTAAACCCTATTTCGTTTTTGTTAAGCAAACAAAAACGTTCCAAGTCCTATCCCAAAGGCATATACCCGCAATGGTAAAAATTATAATACATGTACACGCTCTCGCTTTTAGGTTTATTTCCTCTTTGAAGTCGTCTAGCTTGTCCTAAGCGTTTACGTTAACATTTTAATATTTTCCTCATTTTTAAAATTATTATTGTTGCATTTTCAATATTCACCCTATGAAAATCCCAAAATTTGTTTTTTTAATTTCCATCAAGATATGATGCGTTTATGACATATCTCGGAGTTGAAACGTGCAGCTATTTAATCCAAATCCACGAAGGTAAAAATTTAAGCTTCCAAAAATAAAAAAAAACGAAACCAACAGGATTTGCTCGATTATTGCTATCAAAACACGGTATTTTTCAAGTTTACCCAAGTGTCGCACGGGTTGTTTTTTTAGTTTTCCAACAATTACAACGCGCTCAAAAGAGTTCCAAAAAATTTTATTTTTCCCCTTCGACAAATCGAAGATGACATTTTCTTTTTTCAAAGAAAGTTTTATTCGCAGCTTCGCGAACGGGTACATCGTAGCGCAACAAATACGCAGGCGAAAAGCCATAAAACTGGGCACTAAAATTTCGTGTATCGTTCTATCGGGCCGACCTAGCAGCCCGACCGAAAACAACACGTAAGAGAAACAAAAAAAAAGCCAACAGAATGCGAAGCAATCGAGCAGAACGAGGCAAACAGTGGACGGCAACAACTACCATTGTTATTCCAGGCCAATATAAAATGCGCAACGTACCACTCGGTTCGTTTCTACCATCCTACGCTACGAGTTACCACGGTACATTTACACTGGCCGTTAGCCTCCCCGTCCAGGTGCCTCTTACAAAGAAAGGCCTGTCGCAACATCGAGGTTAACTTCGACTTTGGAGTTTGTAGGGCAAAGAAACACACGAGCAGCTTGGAAAAATACCCCAGCCAGAGTAGGTCATCCTACTCCGCTTTGCCACTCGAGCCTTTTCACCCGCAGCAGTTTTGTACTTTGCTCCGGCTCTAAGTATATGCTACACTGGTACCCACTTTGAAGCGCACCCTTAGATAAATACCAAAAACTACGCCTCCTTTCGCAACTCAGTCAACTTGGTTTTTCTTATCCTTCTCACGACGAAAAATAGGCGAGGGGACCTACTTCGTCCGACGTGAATTCGTCTCATTAACACTTAAAAAAAACCATTCGTTTTTAATCCTGAATAATAACTTACGGGATGCATCCGCGAGTCCGAGCAGTGCACTAAGCTACATTAAGCGTAAACAATGACAAACGATGAACCCGACATTGAAGGACAACTACTCGAGATCCACTTGATTTTTTTTTTTTCAAACCGAAGCTTGACTTTCGTAAAAACAAAAGCACTGATAAAGAAAATATTGCCTAAATTTCCCGATGAATTCGAACGAAATGTCCCCGATGCTTACAACGTAACGAAGAATTGTTTTATTACCACTTTAAAAAAAATCATTGAACGCTCAAGATTATCAACAGCTGTTTCTTCGATAGAAGGGAAAAAAAAGTGAAACGCCTTGCTTCCCTAACCTGATAACTTGCCTTTATATTTCCGTAAACAATTTTTCAATTTAGAGGGGTCTACTTGTTTACGTAGATAACGAACTCTTTTGTAAGATTACGTTAGGTAAAACGTACTTCCCCGTGTGAAGGCTACTCAAACTGAAGCGTGCATGAACATGTAATTGCGAATTGTTTTAAAAAAGATCCCCTGTTAATCACACATTCGTGCATCGATTAATTACAGACAATTTGTTTGATGTCAATCCTCTCATCGCAAATATGCATACTGTGCATCGGTACCATATGTTATGTAATCCAATCTCAAAATCGTTATGTCAGAAATCTACGAAGGTTTTTATTTACAAATACAAATTATGTTCGCGTACCCAGCTGTTGAACCAGTAATGACTATACCAATATTATATTACTGATATTATTTGCTATTAAACTATTTCAATTGTTTATGACAGGTCGGAGGGACATTAACGCTGCGTAAACATCAACGAGTTAATCTAGAATTCTGAACATTTATGTAGAGTCAAACGAGCACCAATATCGATGCTGAACAATAAATTGCCCTCGTGGATCTCTTTCTACAAGAATGTCTTTTGAAATCATTATTTTTGGAAAAGGTTATTCAAAATGATCAGAAATACAGTATGCCAGACATCGACGGATCAAAGAAAAACAGGGTAAAGAAGATGGGTTTAAAATGGCTTATGAATCCAAGATTCACAAAATACATGAACTGTACATGTATTACGTTAACTATGAAGCTGTCACCATTTTATGATAATTTTATTTCTAAAAAAAATCAGGGATTTACCAGATGGTGAGGAACACGATCAGGGAAGGTCAAACAGCAATGGTGCTGGTTTCATGTTTAGTCTTATTAAAACTGGCTTTCACTAAATTAGAAGTAAAACGATGCAGGCTTTGATGTTTAATCCCTATTTTATCACAGGGGGTCAGACTTTAAAAAATACCGGCCACTTAAAACCTACATCGTTAAAACTAAGCTATTTCAATTAAAAACTTGTTCAACCCCACGATGACGGACGTTGAAACCGCATCAGATGTAAGCAGAAAGAAAAAAGGAAATGACCAGGCAGTCATTATTTAACCATCACAAACCCTCTAAAAGTAACTCAAAACCCAAGAAACAAACTAATACCTTGCCATTGTCAGAAAAGTTCCCTCGTACTACAGATCACGAAAATGCGAGTAACCCCAACTACTCTAAATTGCAATTCCTAGACAGGAGTGACACGATTCAATTCTTTTTTATTTTGAGATGAAACAAGTTTTCTGCATGGTAATGCAATATAATAATGTGACAATAAGGACATTAATCCGAAACTATGAGTCGCTTCATGTAGATATGTCGTTTTTAAAACAATATTCTGAAGCGGGATTGCGATAGCTTGTATAGAAGTACAGTATATTCCTAAACAAAGGTAGTTTGGCTTAAAAATGACAATTCAAATGTTTTTTTTTTTTTTTAAATATGATCCCAAGTTTAACCTCGATATTTCTAAAATCGAAGCATGTCCCTTTCGTAACCTTTCGCTTCTTTGCGATAAATGACAAATTTACTTAAAATATATTGTCAAATAAACGTTTCGTTTAGATACAATTGCGTTCATATCACGAAAACTCGTTTCGGGGCGCCCTCGCTCGGATTTTCAACGCATTTTCCTCGAGATAAAGCCAGGAACGCCAACAAAGGCCATCATCTCTTCAGGCCCAGAGTTGGTGTTCTCGGTTAATTTCTCGCATTTCTCGTTCCGAACACGTGAGGGACTGGCGAGATAAAACAAATATTAAACTACTCTTCCAGTTGGTGTATCTACTGTAATTACCTTGTTTATCCCAACCAATTTTTTTCCTACTCATTTTCTGTTTTCCTTCTCGTCGCCGAAGTCATTGGCACCACTGCCATCGCTAGCAACCGTCTAACAGCAGCTTTGCCTCTCAAAGTCCTTCTTCCAACCGATCCATTTTTTTCCCATCCGGGCTCTTATTGGTCGTCGCCTAATGCGTACTGCCGCTCTGGCTAGTGGATGGAAAGCTCTCATGTGGAAACGGCAACCATGCAATCTAAGAATTGCTCCATTAGTACTTCCTTTTTGCCGGGCGCACGAAAAAAAAATTAAAAGATTATAAAATCGTTGCTTCTATCGCGTGTGGGTAAAACGCAGCCCCGAAGACAATGGCAATCAAAAAACCAGAGCCGGAGTGAATGGCGTCTTTGAATGGGTCCTTGAAGAGAGTTCGTGGACAGCGCAGTTGAAACGGGAAGTGGTGCCTGCCATTAAGTGACACCGAAGACACACGAAGAATCGGTTGGCCTTTGGCAAGACACTACACATGCTCTCGCAAATCAGAGCAGTTGTCCTGACATGGCACTTCCTTTTGCTTATTCTCGGAGCAAAAGCTGCGCCATCCCACGTGTTATTTCCTTAGTCGCAGCAGGCATTTGGTGTACAAGTTCGTCAGGAAACAATGTTTGTTCAAACTCATAGTCAAGGACATGTTTCTGCAAAACAAGTGTCCACGCTGAAGCGAACCATTAAACTGAAACAATGAAGCGGGTATTAATGTATATGGAGAAGTGACAACTCCGCATCTTTTTATTTTATTCTGAGATAATGCAAGTTTTATGCATGATAGGGTAATTAAGTGAAGAAGAGAATACTATCATTTAGGGCAACCCAGTAAGCTATAAGATGTCCTTTTTACTGAATAGAAAACCAGTGTCGCTTAGTGGTAAGCGTCCGCAATACCACTAAAGCGACACCAGTTTCAAGCGACTGGAAACCAGCTCAACGTGAACGCAGCCTTAACCAGTAAACCAGAAATTTGAAAATCTTTCAGTTGTGACACTTCTGAATGGGGGTGCGATATCGGGCAATGATAGGAACACGTAGCAATAATTGCACGCGTTTCACCATTGCAGGCGTGGGATTTAATACGGCTTTTAAAAGTGCATCGTAGAAAGTGCCAGAATTTTTCCAAGAAAGAAGTTTCGTTGATAACCAAACTTAATTGCATTTCAGTTTTCCAAGAAAGTACATGTAGCTCTGCTACCGATGCTATCTGCGGGCAATAATTGTCACGGCAGAAATTATGCAAGCTTACAGTCATTAACACGAGTTTGGCTCAGCTATCGAGCCATTGTCGTTAACGGTACATCGGTTAATCGGGAGATAGTTCTATCGAGTCTCGGCGCACACGACAAGGAGCGTTTTGGGTTAAGTTTTCTCCCTGAGAAAGCTGGAAGGTTACGCATTAGTGGCTTCCATAAATAAACGAGCAGGACTGGCGAACGCGCGGCAGTACGAGCACTAAGTGCAGCTAATGTTTTAATTAGAGTCAAGAATCTGCGCTCCATAAATTATGCAAATGAATCGGGCGCCATTTGCAATATTTATACGCGGCCTACCCCGCTGACAAGCGTTCCCATCTATTACAGAAATTATAAGCATCCATTATTAAATGTTTCGATTGAGGTTGCGATTCAATAACACCGCACGCACACCCCGAGATTTTAACTGCGTGCATGCGAGGGGTGGTTAATTCCTAGTCGAAGAGGTTGGGGAGGGATAAACAAGGGCACACAGGTGGCGCCCCCAGTGGCACTAATCATGAGAAACACCTGTGAGAAGCATCCGATGCAGGTTTTTTTCTCTTTCTCTCTCCCTTTTTGACGCACATAAAAGCGGGGCAGACTTTCGCAACACGTAAACCAGTGCTGCTGGCATCGGTAATGGGAATGAAAAAGATGGAGTGAGCGGTGGGGGCAAACTGACAAGTCATGGCCCAGCTGCGAGCTGGCGTGCCAGACTTTGGCAGACTGGAGTCGATGAAGGGAAACTGCATCGCTGGCCACCGCAAAAAGCAGCTTCAGAAAAATGCGAAATCACGCGCCAAGCATCGGGGATGCGAACTTGCTGCTCCAACCAGAAATGGCTTGTTGAAGAATAGGTTGAACAACAGCGAATGCCATTTGGAACGACCGGTCATCTCGGCATCGATGTAGTTGCTCATCTTTTTAACGAGTTTACAGTCCCTGAGAGAAATGCGTGGAAAATTATCGAAGTCACGTTGACTGGTCTATGCCGATTAATGACCGTCATTTTCTCAATGCGTTCCCCACAAGTTGGGATGAGGTGGTGGGACCTCGAATTAATGTTCAAGTTGTGACATGGTTAAAAATTTTCACTTCACGAAGATCTCTTTAAATCTTTACCAGACTGACTTTTCTCAAAATGAGTGAAAGCGTGTTGACTTTTCCTTAAGTAACGGAAGAAGCCCTGTTGACTTTTCTCAAAATAATGGAAGAAGCCCTGTTGAATTTTCTCAAAATGATGGAAGAAGCCCTGTTGAATTTTCTCAAAACGATGGAAGAAGTCCTGTTGACTTATCCCAAAATAGTAGGAAAACCATGCTGACTTCTCTAAAATCAATGATGGAAACCGCGTTGACCTTTCGAAAATCCATGATGGAAAACAAGTTTACGTTTCTAAAAACAATACAGTAGTGGAAGCCAAGTTAACGCTCCTCGTAAGCACAAGGAAAGTCAACATAACGACAAAAATTTCGTACATCATGAAACCACCTACCATATTGTCTTACCAAAAACATGACTAAGAATATATAAATTCGTTCCATCATAGCCCCTGCGTGGCAAAGTACATGTACAGCGTATACTGTATATCGAAAAAAGCCAGCTCCACCTTGTCAAACTCTCGTGATCATAACCAGTCTTCCAGCAAGAAATAATGCTTAAGTCTAACATCCATTAGCGAGCTAATCCCATTTTCATGCGCACATTTTTCGACACGCATCATCTTTCGTTAAAATTCATTAAATAACTGTCAGAGCATTGGCCTCATAAACAAACATATTTAAACTAGCGCCATTTATAACAGCAACTAAAGGTTAAGGTCATTCTCGTACACAGATGGCCTTCCAACAAACAGAACAAGCTTTCCGCATCGAGTATGCCTAAAATGTGAACGATAGAAACAACGGTTGTGTGCACATGTGTCGCATGGAAAACAGCAATTTCATATCTTCCAACAGCACCTAAACAAAAACAAAAACTGCTATAATATTTCTTGGTTTATGTCAAACGAGCTGCTTAAAGATTGTTCCTTTTTTATATTATGGGCCTAATCATGTGATGTAAAAGGTAATGTTCCTCGCAGTTCAGTCGACACTGGAACAGCAACGTGTTCTGTACACCCGGTCTAGGTTAGATTATTTGCGATCAAACTTCCTTTTGAAGATAACGAGCCAATTATAACCTTCATAGTTTGCCAATAAGTATTCCGTCAATATCTTTATTATGCAGTTTGTTAATGACATTGGCTATATTGTAGGTCGGGGCTAACGACCTTTACTATAGATCTGCTATTCCAATACGTCAGATAATAACTAGTGCCATGGTTTGCAATCAATGGAGGTACTCGGGCAAACTTTACGAATCATACTTTGGCAGTCGTGTAGTCACGTGTGGAATAAAGGTGGCATCACAACTGCTAAAGTACGATTCTTATAAAGGTTGTTGTACGAGTACCCTTACTACTGTACTTATTATCACTCGCAGTAACAATGCCCCACAACAATGGCCATGATATACATGTATGTACATTTCGAGGGATGACTCGAATTGTGTAAAATAAAGAGACGGGAGGGGAAAAAAAGTCCATGGCCCATTTTTAGAGAAACCATTCATGCGGGCACTTGGAAAGTTTCTAAAGCCTCATTCACAGAACATAGAACTGCTATCATCTTCTGCTACCTGATACGTGCGAATTTTCATTTGTAGGTTATGCATATTGAACAGTAAGAAGAAGAGAAAAAAAAACCTATTCTTGTTCGGTGTGATTCATGTGGGAGGAAGACAAAAGTTGCTACGCTTTCCGCAAAACGATGTGGTTTTCCAGAAGTTAAAACGTCGGTACGATGCTTCATGCCGTTCATGGTTAATTTGGAGGCAACCGTGTCTTTCCCGCCAGCTTTGAAAATTTGCATATTAAAACGAGACGAGGCAAAAACCGACGCTTGAACGCAACAAAATTTGAAAAACATAAAAATCCGGGTCAAGTTCAGAAAAAAGCTTCAAAGCTCCGCTAGATGGTGGAACACACGTCGGATAAAAAAAGACGAACAAATTCAATTACACGTACTGTAATTGTAACTGGTTTCGCGTACCAATCTGGAGAGGTTTCATGCCCATAAATCACTGTCGATTCATCCGGTGAGAAATACGTGACGATTTAACATCAGAAATAAAAAGGGTTTCATTTTCATTTGCATAAAATTAACGAGGCATTACAAATTCGGATCAAATCGAGACGATTACTCATTCGTATACTGTGTTTAAATGGCCTGATTGACGCACAAGTAAATGATGACATCAGCCGCAGTGTTTACATGTACTTGACAATTCCATGCAGCGATACCCTTCAGTTCGTGGGAGTCACCATGTACGGAATGGGTAGTTAAATAACTAACGGCAGTGATAAAGCATATCGAGCAATGATAAGGGTACTCGGGTAGAAGCTTTACGAATAGTACTTTGGCTTTAAAATCACTCAAACTAATCGCCGATTTTAAGACCAAGTGATGCATTCCTTACGCGCACGTGACTTCACGTCTGCCAGAGTAAATCATCCGTCCGAGTACCCTATTTGAACCAGCAAAAACACACCTGTCCCATAACGACGCAGAAACGGAGGAAAACAACGAACTCGATTTGTTTTTGTTGACGAACGAACATGGCATAAATACATAATGCGGAAAACTTCAAAACAAGTATCAATGCGATCGCGAGCACGAGATCTCTTCTAATTACAAATTTTAAAGAACTCGAGTAATCAAACCTGCGCAGAGAATTAAAAATAAGAAGAAAAACGCTCTTGACGGATCGATACGGGCTCATTTCAGGAGAAAAAAAAATCTTTTACAAACGCGTGTATTTATTAAAAAAAACTACGATTCGGAACGAATAAAAACAGCATTATAATGATCCAATCAAGAAGCTGGTATCTGTTGCGGATGAAGAATGGCCTAGCCGAAACTGCCGTATCTCAGAAGAGCGTAATTAGCGACAACGCTGCTTTTTTTCGGGAAACGAGGAGGAGGAGGGGGCATCGTTTCATTTCATCCTTCTAATTAGTGAACATTTTTTTTTGTACACGGCATTTTTCCGCTCAACGTTATCCCGGGGTATTAAAGCGAACTGCGACATATAGCAGACTGGAGAATCCCGACCACGCTAGACTAGTCCTTACCCCTTTAAGCCTCCGATTGGAATGGAAATCGGCTCAAAAAATTCCTCTAATTTACGCTCGTGGAGCTCTCTCCATCCGGCCTAGCTTTTTTTCCCTGCTCGCAGGGGCAGCACGATCGAAGCAAACTCACTTCGGAGTGAGTCACACTGCGTAAAATAAACACGGATAAGGGAGAGTCCGGTACACGAACGAGCGTGAGTAACGCTGCCGAAAGACTGGCTCCGACGAATCAAAAAAACGATCGAGTCTGGATGACGAAGTACGCCTGATTAATGAGTGCTCCCAGCCATAGCCCGCTGACTACATCCTTGATGAACGACCCCCGCTGGAAATCTACGGAGACAAAGTACAGCGCCGAATGGGATGGCCGTTTGCCCAACTTTGCGCAGATTCCACGATTTCTGCTACATTTTTTTTTTAAACTGCAGAAAGATCCGCGCCATCTAGCGACAAACCGTGGAGATCGACGATGGTGGCATTCGAGAGAAATTTCCCACGCTTTCTCGTGCCTCTCCCGATGATGAGGGAGAAGAAAAAAAAACTTTCGAGACATTATTAGTGACTAATTGAACTGCTGATTTTATGGAGCGGAATTTCGCGCAAATGGCTTCTAAAAATGAGAGAAAATAAAAACGGATGTCATCTTCGCAAACTCGAACATGTCCAAAGACAAACCCGAACCTTTGCAAAATTCCAGCTTGAACGTCTATTCTTCCAAAGGAAATCGTGAATGCATGGTGGTTCATAGATGGCGCTGGGATATTGCGCGTAAGACCTTGCCGTTAACATTCAGCGAGGAAAGGCGGCACTAAAAACATATCCCAAAGCGCAATTCAGTGTTTTTGATAGGTTCTTCTTACTCACTTAAAAACTTCAGAAAGATCCAAGTGTTATTTTCTCGCTACAACATTCCACCTAGGTACGAAACATCAGTTTACCGAAAACGATTTTACTTTTCAAATAACATGTAGCCAGACCCCGTGCAACCGGCTTTGAATGTCCAGAAGAAATTGAACTGTGGAAGGCTACGATATTGCCAATTCAGAAGTCTCGAAAGATGGTTTACCACCCACGATTGTACGCGAAACAATTACCACTTATCCTATCACATACAGGCGGCAAAACAGCCAATTTAGGGTGTGCGAAGCGTTTTCCCGTGAACTGTAGTGTTTACCAGCTGGCAGAATTCATCACCCAACAACAACAACAACAATCCCAAACTGGCTATTTACGAGCTAGAAGTGCAAACAGCGAATGGGATATGGTCAACTTTTTTCCGCATTTCTCGAAATTACCAAGTACAAAAATGCGTAAGAAAAATCACAAAATTCTGTCAACATTGGATAATGCATAGACACTAGCGCCACCCTTTTCGCTTCGTGGTACCGACCTCGAAACATGTACGTTCATAGGCGCGGGTAATGCTCGATACCCGCAGCTAGGATAATTCTTATCTGGCTTTATCAGTTGGCGATCATACTTAAATTATCTAGTTTCGCAGCAACTTTCAGCTTCTTTCGGTCATGATTCAATATTCTTTTGAAAATCTGAACCATCCTGGGCAGTGTGCCTACGCGAAAGGCAACGAACTTAGAAGCTAAGCGGGTACCATCATCACCCTTGAAATCGACTATTTCACAAGTTTCACCATCAAGAGGCACGTTCTCCCGCGTGACGCATGTCACAGATGACCACTGGCCAGTGAGAACTATTACTTCTGATAAATAGAGCGAATAAAACTATGTACCCACGGGTGGGGGGTAATCTATTCCGGGAACGCTAATTCGTATCAAACTCGAGTCAGTTGAGGGTTACACCCACATTAACAAACAATAGGCCGGAGGCTGGCTATTAAATCTTTAGATCAGGATATTCTGCGGTTATCAATCTGGGGAAAAGATCACCGATGTTCTCTCGCAGGTAGTAATCTTAGATGGAGAGAGCATTACACCTACTTCGAAGAAACAGTTAGATGCATCATTTTATACACAACTGTCGTGTACGTCGTCCGGCCACCAGGAGGCGCGGAACTCAATTACACACATTTTCAGCAAGACGATTATCGCCATCTACGGTCAACCGACAAAACATGGGTGAAATCCTTGTCCCTATCATTATTGAAGGATTGAAGTGTAATTGATGTGTTGAAGTAGGAGTGGGGAATGAGTCCCCGTTCAGTTGGTAGCGCCCTCTAATGGGGGGTCCGTCTTAAAGGACTAAGCTACATTCCAATCCAATCCAATCCAATCCAATCCTATGCATTCCACACGTGGACGGGTTAATAGCAGAACGGTATAAGTGACAAAATCGCAAAAAAGTGAGTCAAGTGCTGAATTTCAACACTGAGGGGGCACATTTTAAGTATCGGAACGATGCGAGTGAGAAGGAGCATGCGCTGACATTAAGCGTCACTAGATGTAAGTACGCAGAGCATACAATTGTATTACTTGTACTTTAAAAAAGTTTGCGTAATTATCTCACAAGGTAAGTTAAGTCACTTACACCATTCTGCTTTTAACCCATTTTTACCGTTTTAAAGAAGCAGAAAGATTATTCTAGCAGACGTCGCTTTCATCTCCACCGCGACAAAAAAGAAATCAGGAAACTATAAGAAATTGGATCAGAAAAATAGCAGTTTTTACTCCTTGTTCAACAATAGGAGGCTACATCCTAGATCACGAGTCAACGTGCCACTCTACGTAAAACTTTTGACCCTCACGCGCAATTGCATACTTGACCACAGGGGAGTGAGGGGGGGGGTGCATGCGCAGTTTCCTCAAGAGCTTCGAAAGACGAGAAAACAAATTACGTCCTCGTGCCCTAAAAATCAGCAGGTTGGTGACCAAATTACAGAATCTGAAATTTAGGACTTTTAAGTGAAAAATTTACTACTTATTTGACAAATATTTAGGACTGTTTTTAAGCAAAATTGGGACCAATTTTAGGTCCATTTGACCCATTTACCATGAAGGTGCAGCATAATTATGGTGGCTAATGAAAGGGTCTCAACGACCCTTTCATTAACATTTTCTGTCGTCTCCTAAAAAAAACGGTCGCATGTTGGAGATGGGAGTTAATCCTACGCATTGGCAACCGTGGCGTTCGTAGGGGGAGCTGCAGAAAAATGCCCGATCGGATGATGGTTGCAGAGAGCGCTCAACCCACGTATTTTACCATTTTTCTCGTTTCCCAGCATGAAGTGCGATTTCTCCTCCCTCGAGCGTACATGCCGAGCAAAAACGCGCCCTCCAATGGCGCAACGGCGCTCTTCCCACGGTCGCTTCCCCTCCCTCCTCGGTACCGAGGGACGCCCCCTGGCGGCCGGCCTTTCGTCCCCCCGGCCCCCTTCCCCACGGGTCCGAGCGGTTGCGACAGACGTGATTAATGGAAGGCTCGACCAATGAGATTAGCGCAGCCGTCTCCTCCGGATTACTTTTTGCCTCCAAAATTTAAATTTTCCAAAGTCTCGTTCGAGCGTGACATGTGCCCGAGCATCGGCACCGGAGGGGGAAAACGACCACTGGCCACTCCAGGAATTCGACGGACACGCGGTTCCAATTGCTACGAAAATCTACCGGACAATAATTGGAATACACCCTCGCGTATCAAATTGGAATATGTAACTGGAAATAATTCTAGAGCCACCCTTACGAACGAATAGGGGTATACTCATACGGAAGCTTTACGCATCGCACTTCGGCGGACGAAGTGATATCGCGACTGTCAAAAGTGCCATTCGTAAAGTTTCCGTACGAGTACCCCTGCATGCACTGCTCGAGGCTTTACTAAATACTGCGCAAAATTGCGTCCGAAAACAAATCGAAAATACATGACACGGTTAAAGGTAAGGGCACTCGGACGGAAGCTTTACGAATGGCATTCCCACAGCATATTTGTAAATCTTCTGCCCGAGTACCCCTATTATTTCTTCCAAATGAGGTTACGAACGTCATGGTTCCCACACTTATTGCAAATCAAAATCCCCTGACCTTCCCAGGTTTCCCAGAATCAATATTGCATTTTCCC
>JAQGBX010001999.1:0-22096 GCA_034698745.1 Megaphyllum sjaelandicum | reverse complement strand
GTACCCCCCCCCCCCCCCAAAAAAAATGATATGATGGTCACTGTACACAGGTGGTCACTATACAAAGAATTCCTGAATTAATTTAAAATGTATTAAAAATACCCATAACCAATAGAGTAGGCCCTACAGAATCGTCATATTCATGAGCGTTACATGTAGTGTATTTATCGCCTCATTATACATTTGTTTATTTAAAGGAAAAATTATCAAGTTTTCCTTGTTTTAAATGCCTTTTGCTTCTTTTGAACATGTTTTCAGTGATTTTTTTCAATTTAAATAACATGATTGGCTGAATTATTTGAGAACCACTATGGTTAAAGCAGGATATGTAAGATGACTCATCTGTTATCTGGTAATATTTCAAGGTACATTGACAAAGTCACAATTTCAAAAAAAGCCAAAACACACTGACCACTGTACACATTAGACAGGTGGTCACTATACAGAGAATTTTATAAAGGAAATGTACACTAGAAAAAACAACACACTAAAAAGCGGTCAACATAAACTGCAAGGTCATCACTCAAAGGTGGTCACTTTTCCAGATTTTACCGTATAAGCGCAATTATAAGTAGACGAGAAGTTATCGAGAATGTTTACTTTTTCCTTAATTGGATTGATGACAAACAAAAGTCATTAACTAAAAATTCTGTATTGGATTTTTTTTTGTAGTTGAGTTTTCCATTCATTTGTATACTTAAGTCATTTTTAGAATGTTACTTCATTATTAAATGTCATTGTTTTTGCAGTAGTTTAGCTGGAACATTAGTAAAATATCCGAAACGCCAAAGGGCCAGCGGTATTAATTCATCAATGTTTGATTTGCATTTTCTCGTGAAATGTGAACACAATCTGAAATGCACGTTTACATTTTTCAAATGATTTCTTCTAACAAATACCTAAAATTGAGAACTTTCGTGAAAATATATCAGGAAAATGGTTATTTTCAATAATTATTTCGCTAATTCTGTTTTTTTTTGTTTGTAGTTTTGTATGTTTGTTGTCACCCTGTATTCTCGAAAACTGAGTTGCAATGAACGGTTTCAACTAAGGCGTTACTAATGCACGGGGGCGTATCTAAGCAGATTATTTTTTCATGAACTGATAAACATGCACGAAACGTAACATCGAAAGTTGAGCGGGTTATGGTCTTTTTTTTTATTTGTATTCTCTTCTTCTGCTTTTTTAAATAACCTATTTGCAGGCGATCGTGACGTGAAACCTCAATTTGTTATTAATACATTTTGGGGGGTGAAATGCGGTTACCGGTTTTATTGGCTCGTAATGAATTGGCATTAAGATGTGTGGCAATTGTTGGTCGCATTACAGCAACCACGGCTTTAAAAATTGGTCCTTTCCTGTCTCGTAAACTGCGAAATTTGGCCAATTATCTTTAAATTACATGGAGGCGTAAGACGTGGCCCCTCTTATCTTATTTTCCACCGTGAGCCACGTGATGGCCGTGCTGACCAAATGCTAATCCACGCAGTCCGAATGTCCAGTATAATGGTCAACCGAAAGGCATTAGCATGGATGGCAACGCTTCCTACTTGAGGGCAATTTGTAAGCAATGTTGGCGAACAAATAAGATCGGATGCAAAGTGCCAGATAAAACTCGGGTTCATCCTTGCCCGAGGCTAATCTCCATTTATTGAAGTAGCTCCTCGAAGACAGTCGGAATAAACATCGTAAAGAAAGCCAAGTGTCCCACTCCCTGAAAGCCAGCGTTAGCTTAGTGCTGGGATTAGGTGAAAGTTGTCATAAAACCCAAACGCGACGCCATTTTGGTGTCGCCTATATGACGTTATCTTGTACGCACTCCTTATGGTTTACATTTGGCCATGGTCAGATTGCGTGGCGAAAATGCTGTCGAAAATGGTTGAGAATGGGCTCTTTGTCAGCTTCAGTGAGCTGGAACGTTGAATTTGTGAGAGAAAAAAAAATTCTGGAGAAATTGTCTATATGCTAGAATTTTGTAGGATATGGCAAGTGCATGCGTACAATGCAAGAACATAAGCATTTGTGGATAACAAATGAATATTACCACAGAAATTTGGAGAAAAAAAATCCTGGAAAAATGGAAAGAATTAGGAAGCTTTTTGTCTGCTTGCTGTGGTTTCATTTGTGAAAACAAGTCCTGTCCAAGGAATTTTAAAAGCATTTTTGGATTTATCAACGTTATGACTAAAGAAAAAGGAAGTTTGCAAGAAACGGCTCTAAAATGATTAAGAAAGGGCCTATTGTTGAGTTGTTCAGATTGCATGGATTTAAAGGAAAAATTCTTTGAAGTTGAACAATCCCATATAAAAATATAAAATTGTTTTGAAAATATGTGAAATTTGGTACATTATTGCATTTCAGACACATTTCGCATTATTGAAATATGTAAAGTTTGGAATGTTATTGCATTTGAGTCACATTTCGCATTATTAAAATATGTCAAGTTTGGGACGTTATTGCATTTCAATTGCATTTTGCATTATTGAAATATTTAAAGTTTGGTAAATTATTAATGATCAATGTTAATGCTACATGCCCACTTTTCCAATCTCTCGAAAATGCACCTGGAATTTATCAAAATTGGGAATTATTTCTGAGAATGTAGGCGATAATTGAGCTTTTAACTTAAAATTTCCAATATACCTTAAATTCAACCATATATTATTCAGCTAAAATCAATTAAAGCTTTTATCGATCCAGTAGTTTGTCACGCTACTTGTCATCAGCAGGTTAAATGTTCGCTGGATTGAAATTTTAATTAAGCGATGATTTTTTTATGAAATAGAAATTGCGTTGTCAGAGCAGTCCCTCGAGCTTGATTGGCATATATTAGCTACATGTACGTTATTACGAACAAATATTTTTTTATCATTTGAAAATTAGGCAAAAAAATGTAAAAATCATTACGCTTATTGATGAATACGTTGCAGTTGATTTGCAATTAATTATGAGCTTGACTGCATGCAACGGTTAACGCTTTCTTTAAAAAAAACGTAATTACCTCTTTATGCATGTATTTAGTATTAAATTTCCTGCCTATATTCATATGACATGTTTAATTATAGCATCTTGCAATTTTTGTTGACTATATATCGACATTGTCAATGTGCAATTTCAGTTTACATCCGAATGGCGACAGTTTCATTTGTATTTAATAAAACACGTTTTCAAGACAACTGAAATATATTTTCAACTGAAGTGCCGCCTAGTGACTCAATGGAAACTATGCCATAATAGCGTTGGCATCGAATCGACCGATTTCTCAATTTGCTTTTTTTACTATTTCGAAAAGCTGGCGTTTTTATCTGTTTCTGAGCTCTGCATTTTTCAAAAGCTAATTTAATAGGACCTAGTCTTTCCGGTGCGAAAAAAGACTGAAACTTGTTAGAAATTCCACCTTTTATGCTCTGCTGCCACCCATCTTTTTATCCCTTTTAATGTCATAGTTGATGCGCTTCTGTTTCTCGTCATCAACTGCGCAATATATCTATTTAATGGAAGAAAACTATCAAAATTTACGCATAATACTCCGCAAAAAAGTCGGTTTTTACGCATGTGAGCGTGGACATTATCGTTTCTATGATTTTTTTAGTCTTTTCTTCCGATACTTTCGAAGCAGCTTTTTTTATCCAACGCACCCATATTTTATCTTCTTTCAATGTATAATAAAAGGAACCTGCAATTGAACCAATATTTAGTGGTTGATGACTGCAATTTTATGCCAAATTCCCTGCACTTAATTTTTTGCAATGAGATAGTTGAGTATTCTTCATATCACGGATGCTTTATAGGCTGAAACTAGATGTACAGTATGACTCTTAATTTGTTTTTTTTGTTTTTTTTTGCAAAAAAGGAAATTGTAGGAATGTATTAATGTTGTCTTGAATGAGCAAAGCATATCTATAAAAGAATGCAAGTAGTTCTGTATAAAAAATATTGAACTAAATGAGTTATTACATCCTTAATTGTCATCTATCTTCTATATCTATCTATATATACATGTACCGTATATAAAAGACAAATCGCGTTCATCTTGGATTTCTTTGAACGCTAGGATCTTCGCATCCACCCGTTAGATTGCCCTGAAAATTTTTACCAACACTCGGAAACACCCGGTGAGTAACATAGGAGGGAAGTCTCGGTCCGGGAGATGTTAACAGTTTCCCATTTTCGTTCGTTTTATCCCCTTTCCCTTTCAGAAATGGCCGCCGAGGGTCGTCCATAACGGTTGTCCATAAAGTCCGGCCAGAATATTACACCTGACTCCCAATATGCCCGCCCCTTTCCATTTTTCGCATCACTAAAAATCAGCGATTTTATGCCGCGATATTTATACTAACATTAATTCAACAACTTTAAACAAAAGATATTTCTGAGAAGAAAAAATGTTGAAATGAATTGGGAAGGGGGTAGTAGAGGGACAGTGGGGAATTTTTAACATGTCTTTCATTTTTTTTGCGGAGGTCGAATTAACTTCTAATAATATTTTAAATCTATTAATAATAATCCTTCAACGAGTCCAGCTTCAATACTATAGAAAATTTATCAAAATGGCGTCGAGATAATCAGATAGGGTTCCCCCCAAAAAATGTATTCAATAGCTATTTATGACTTCCAGGTTTTCAAATAAATTTCTCTCGACAAAATTGACAAATGTTAATGTTATACATGATCTTGCAAAACCTACACGGACCAAAATTGCAAAGTTCCCCCAGACTTGAAAAACCTGATAAACCTGGAAAAGTAAGGAAAAAGTCAGGGAAATTCAACGCAGTTATAACTAACCAAAATTAATACTTCCACATAGTTAGCTCGGGGCCCATTTTCTGAGTACAAATTGGCAAAAGTTTTCACATTTTTCGAGAACAAATTTGGAAAATTTCCCACGTTTTCCGTCTACAAATTTTGCCAAATTCTGTAGGATTTCCGAGTAAAAATGTTCCAAATTGTCCACGTTTATCGTGTATAAATTTGCAAAATTCTTTAGGTTTTTCATGTGTAAATTTGCTAACTTTTCCACGTTTTCCAAGGACAAAATTGCCAATTTTTTAACGTTTTCAGAGTGCAAATTTGAAAAATTTACCACGTTTTCAGAGTACAAATTCGCAAAATTGTCCACGTTTTTCGTGTACAAATTTGCTAAATGTTTTACGTTTTTCGTGTACAAATTTGCTAAATGTTTCACGTTTTTCGTGTACAAATTTGCTAAATGTTTCACGTTTTTCGTGTACAAATTTGCTAAATGTTACACGTTTTTGGAGTACAGATTTGCAAATTTCTCCGTTTTCCGTGTTATGTCAGGGAAAAGCCAGGGAACAGGGTTTCCCCAAACCCGGAAAACCTGGAAAAGACAGAGGAAACTTGAAAATGACTTGGAAAAGTCAGAGAAGAATGATTTATGTTGAAGAAGTTAGGGAAATTCAACGCAGTCAAGGGGATTCAAAATTAATATTTCCGGAAAAAATAGCTTAGGGTCCATTTTCTGAGTAGAAATTTGTAAAAAAATTCCACATTTTTGGAGTACAGATTTGCAAAATTGTTCACGATGTTCATGTAAAACTAGCTGGAAGGCCCAGCTTTGCCCAGGCTGTTCATTGTTTCTATGCTAGGCCTACCAGATGATGCTGAAAGAAAGTATGACAGAGGCCTACATGGTTAAAATGGTTATTTCTTTTAGCATAGTCGAGTGGCATCAATACTTAGCTCCACTTTAGTTTTTTATACAATCAATCCGTTTTGTATTACCATAGTAACAGGTTCGACTCTCAGATTCGCCTGGTAGGCCTGGCATAGAAACAATGAACAGCCTGGGCAAAGCCGGGCCTTCCAGCTTAGTAGTTACTTATACAATCGAACCATGGTTAAACGAACTCCATGGGACGCCAAAGTTTGTTCGTTTCTGCCTTAGTACGTAATAAAAGAAGTCTGAAAAAACATAAAAAAGTAATGCCATTGCAAAATTTCTATTTTAAGTACTTAATGATAGTTAATCTAAAATAATCCATTATCGAAAATTGTTTATTAAATTATTTTTGACATTGTCTCAAAGTTCTGGATTCTTTTTAACGAAACTAAGTGAATGCTTGGAACTGGACTTAAAAAGAAAGTAGCATATTACTCGAATATGCGCTAGGGTGGGGATTAAAAAATTAGTTCGTACTTTACAAAAACCTGACAATACGGTTATTGCTTTGGACAAATTTAAAGAGGATTAAACGTGTATGTTTTAACAGTTATTCTTTTAAATTTGAAACCAATTAGGCAATTTCTTTAATATATGCTCACATTTTGATGTCAAAATTTATTAAAGTTCTTGGATATAATTAGCCAACTTTGTAATAGTTTTAACCGAAAAGTCGATGTCATCGAAATATTCATAACGAAATGTACAACATTTGACAGGTTAAATTTAGTTTTAATAAGTCAAATTTATAACGAAATTATTACAACAGATTTGTCCATATCACGTTGATTGCAGTTAAAAATTCCCACAAATTATTTGATCCAATGTTGTCATAATAGAAATCTTAAAAATATAAAATATAAATTCTGTTGTATTTTTGGTAATTTAAAGTGGCGAATTTGAGGGTAGTTTTCTATGAAAGGCGATCGGTAAACTCAATGTACAGAACTTTAACATTAATTCATGTTGTATACAATGTGCAGTGTGTCGGGTAACACGGACTTACATGTGTATAGCTCTAAAGCCCCTTGATGTGGGCCATGTGCACAATGCAGTGTGGTTGCTTTTCTATTTATATTAGGGGCGCGCTTATGATATCCAAGGTCATAAACCTAAGTATTTTTATACTGTATCTAGCTGTTTCGTCACGTTAATGCCTAGTCTATGCATGCAAATTCAATCAAATCGGCTGGGTTTGGTATGGATAAACAATTTAACTATGCCAAACTTGTAGTATTTGTCATTTCGAAAGGTTCTGTATTCTCTCGCAAACATTTATGGTCAACGTTATTTGAACAAATTTAGTTTTCCTGACAAAAATAAATAACCACACCCCTAATTTAAGCACGCCAAATGGCACTTTACAGAAAAGCATCCAAACACTGCATGGTGGCCGAAATCAGGGGCCCATACTGCTTTTGGTTCTTGTTACATGACTCGCACTGTATAAAGTATTTTCAACTAAATTTTTGTATATAAATTACACTGTACTTGTTAATATGACTACAACGTTAATTCTTTGGAAATCGCACAATTTATCTTCAGAAGACTTGATTAGCGTATTTTTCAAATCACTTAAAACTAATCTCATCTCTTAAACCCCATGTAACGCTGACAAACCAAGTTTTTTTTTTATTTCAAATTGATCAGCTAGGATTTGCAAACGTCGTCTGTGCTTTTAACACCTACTTACTAGCAGTAATTGCGCTTGACAGGTTGTTGCGCCAGAACCGCTAAATGATAGTCTTTTTGGTTATACAGTATTTTGTGATGAAAGTAAATCATTCGCTAATGTTGGGTTTAGCTTCGAGATAAATTTTAAGCAATAGACTCGATTTAGATGATTAAATCTTTACCACGCCAATGTCGTTCAATCTTTTTCATTTAACTGAATTGTGGCAAAGAAATGTTTTAAGGCTGCGAGCCTGTGGTTAATTATAATATATTGTATAATCGAATCGATAAATTTGTGTCTTTATGCTTATTTGTTTTTTTTCCCCAAGATTAGAGCTAAACAAAGACAAGTTTTTTTTCCCAGACGATAAGCTGCCATGCATTAATGCACTTATATATTAAATCTAGTATAACTGTATTGAGCCGATTCGATGCCCCACTACGTCTCTTTGTCCTCAGTTTTAATTCGGAAAATCGGATTTATTTACTTTGAATATTGCTCGGAAGTACAAGACGGAGAATTTTGCGTAATTACTTTGGAGGTAATCTTTGTTTATATAATGTGCAAGCTTCCAACCCCCCAGACAGGCCGTTGAGCGTGATTAATATGGGAATTGAGTTTAATATTAATCCAATTAGAAAGGAATGTAATCTGTTTTTTGTTCCTTGGGGATTTATCAATTAAAAGCTTTTGTCATATTATTTTCACTAGTTTTTCTTTTGTTTCATCACTGGCAAACATGCAACACATTAATCTTGCGTCTATAGCGTTTTTCCCTTCAGAAAATGCGTTGATCAACAGGAGATTCATTAAAATTTAATCCTGCAGGGTTCGTCGCAAATATAATGGGGAGATGTTTACGTTACTCAACCTCGAGTTTGTTTTTAAGTGCAGTGTTGAAGTTTTCCCAAGCTAGCTTATTTCTCAGCTCGATGGATTATTGCCGTTAATTTCATGTTGCTGGGTTAATCAATTATAATTATGCTCGATTATTAAAGGATTTGGGTGTCAAGTCAGTTTTGTTTTTAACCTGTCATGAAAAATGGCGGTCTGTTTGTTTTATATAAAAGTTTTAAAGCTGATGATATTCGGACACAGTTTTGAATGACAATATTTGTTGGGACGTTTCCAGATATAACGTTCTTAACTTAAAAGGTTCATGTTCATGTTTTAAAAAATAGTTATACACACAATGCTATCAGAGAATGTCAGTACAGTGTAGGAATTGCCTTTTTTCGGACATGTCCAGAAAAGGATTGTTTGAAAATTGTGATAAACACGATTGTGTTGATTTCTTGAAATCACACGTATTGCAATTGTTGAAAATTGGAACTTTGGAATACGATCTTATTGGAATGATAATTTTAATTGGATACAGTAAAACCTAGATAACCGACCACCTTTTAAATGATGGCCACCTGTTTATGTTGACCACTTTTTAGTGTGTTGTTTTTTCTAGTGTGCATTTCCTTTATAAAAAATCTCTGTATAGTAACGATGACCACCTGTCTATTGTATACAGTGACCAGTGTGTGTCTTTTTGCAATTTTTACATTGATAATGTACCTTAAAAAGTGACCATATAACAGATGAGTCACGTCACATGATGATTCTGTACTTTTTTAGTTTTGTGGTTTATCGGGTATTAGTCTACATGTACATGTTCATTAATTTAATATTATTCAGGCATTCTTTGTATAGTGACTACTTGTGTACAGTGACCAACATAGCATTTTTTAAGGTGTCACTCTTTACATTTTTTACTGTATGTTACATAAATTTAAATATTCCGATTGTTAGAAACAAGTTTCATACACAACGTAAGATATTCTTAGTTTGCTAACCCAATAAATTAACAGATTTTACTGTATATGTTTGAGATGTCCACTTTATACTCGATGTACAATTTTATATCTAACAAATACTCTAAACAAAAAATAACCTTTACATGTACATATGCAGTTTAGATTCTATAATTTTAATATAGATGCCTTTCTAAAACGTGCGCATTTATTTGTTAATTAGTTACAGTATATTCCTTATGAATCTGAATGTTTTTATACGACATACAGCTGCCTTTTTTTTCAAATCTTACCATCGATTTAATTTCGGTTATGTTGCTTTTTTTACAATCTCTATGCTGGCACATTAAACTCTTGGAAATGCAATTTTTATATAGCTCTTTTATCCTCGTAAAATGTTTTGCATAAAGTTAGCTGCTTAAATTCCAAGGAAATAACATTCAACTGTATATATATCCATATTTAACCTATATTTATATAAAAAAGGATATTGAAGAGTTGGAAGCTGGCGCTGTGCTTCTAACATTTTTTTCATAATTTAAAAATAAATGATTTTCAGCCCACTACTTTGATCTCAAAACTTAAACGTTGCTTAGCAATAATACCTTCGAGAGGACATTTCATGAGGATATATCAGAACAAAAACAGCTTTCGTTCAAGGCAAAATTGTGCTTTGGGGGTTTAGTTTTTTACATTAAACTTATTTATCTTACTTTATGTACACTGTATGTTCTAATGCATGCTTATTTAAATTTAAATAAAACTTGTAATCACATTTGGTACGTTCCTGAAGATGCTAAAATATTTATGAAGTTAACGAAGTACACGAGCAAAATATTCATCCGAGCAGTATAGTCTGGTTCTGGTCTGGGATAGAATATCATTAGATATTTTAATTTTAAAACTGAAATTGCGTTAGATAATGTAAGATAGAAAGAATTTTGAATTGATTGAAAGATTGTAAGTTTGAAAGAAAACTTAAACTGGATTATTTTCAATATTATTAAGTACATACGAGCGTAAATTCAAACTGTTTTATGGAAATCAAATTTTTAAAATTGCCTGTTAAAATGAACCACTAGGGTTACTTAAAGTAGTGTTCGAAACTTGTATATATCTAGCATAAGATAAAACAAATGATACTCTCGTAAACACATGCACTATAAATGAAATTATCCTAAAAACGACAGACACGAAAATCAGTTGAGAAATGATTTAACTAAAGCTCAAAAGTTTGAAAAGCTACATCGATTTCATCTTATTACGGTGTTAACTAAAATGGAAAGAAATTACAAGTAAGTTTTGAGTACCTTTGTCATTTTCACGAATTAATTACAGTAAAACCTGTTAAGTGACCACCAAAAGAAAATGCTAACTTGGTCACTATACACAGGAGGTCACTACACAAAGAATGCCCGAATTAAATTAAAATAATGCACATGTTCACTGTACTTATGCATGTAGACTGTAATACAGGTAGTAAAGAATCGCAAAACCAAAAACGTGCACACTCATCATGCCCATGTGCATTACATACAGTTTATTTATTGCCTTATTACACATTTGCTTTTTTTTAGGAAAAAATTTTTTTTCGATCTGAATAACATAATTGGCTGAATTATTTGAGAACCGCTGGAGTTGAAGCAAGATGTAAGGTGACTCATCTGTTATCTGATCATTTTATAAGGCTCATTGGCAATGTAAAAATTGCAAAAAAGGCAACACATATTGTTACTGGTCACAATATACAGGTGGTCACCATACAGAGAATTTTTATGAAGGAAATGTACACTAGAAAAAATAAAACGCTAAAAAGTGGTCAACATGAACAGGTGGTCACTTTTCCAGGTTTTACTGTATAGCATAATAAGGCTAGTTATGTTTAGACCAAAGGTTCTCGTAATTTTGTGGCTCATAAGTCCATTAACACTTAAAATCGTCGAATGCCTCATCATGTTACGATTCGTAAAACGTTTAGCGTATACCTGTGTAAATCAAGTATTTCACCCTGATTTCTTTTGATGAAAGTTCGATTAAAATTTTTTTTTTCATAAAAGTATTATCTTGAAAACCTAACGTTTGGTTCTAAAACGCTTTTAGAACTTTCGTAGGGAAAATGACTTTCCCGAAATATTTTACCAATTAAAAATTCGTATTGGAAAAGTGTCTAAATCCGTTTAAGCTCAGTTCTTTATAAAGTTCTTAGCACATCATGGCTGTGATGAAATAATCATAATATTTACGCTTCTTGCATTTTTTTGTGTTAATTATCCGGGAAATTGCACTGAGCTTTTCCTGGATAATCCGCGTTTCGTGTATTTACCGTAGACTGCTATCAGCGTTACCTGCGATAGTGAGTGCACTAAAACATGTAAGAAAAGCTACCATTCCGGCTTACTAAACATAAAAACGTAAGAGTTAGTGCACATTTTCCTCAAGTAAGATGGAGTGGAGGAACCGTGGCTAGCCTAATAACAAAAGGCTGCCATTAAAGATCAAGCCTTCTGACGGATGTGGCATAAAAAAATCTTTTGTTTGCAGGAAGTGAAAGCGCTATATATATAGAGGCAGTATATGGTAATGCGTATGCGACTTACACTGGGGCTATATCGCACATGCATTTCACATTTCAGGTAAATGTATCGACCAAAATGCTATGATGGATATTCTGCAGAAAAATATAGTGCCAGCAGCAACTATGCACTACCCTTCGCAATATCTCCTTTTTATAAAGAGCTTTGCCACTCGCCAAGTTGGTGGAAAACGACAGATGGATAAAATCCACTGTCTTTTGTAATATAAACGACCCAATCATCGGAAAGCAGGTTAGGAAAAAGAAATAACACACGAGCGTGGGATGGGCTAAATATCAAAAGCGCGCAGTTTTCAGAAAAACCCGATTGCAATTCTGAACAAAAACGTGCTTTTATGTACAATGTATATACTAGTCCTATTTATGGAAACTCTTGCAGGGGTTTGTAATTACAAGAACCATCTCCCAGCGAGAATTTCATTAAAAATATTTGATGAAATCCTATACCATCGATGAGATGTTGTTGTACAAGGTTGTAGTCATTAGCTGTCTGGGATCTGCGATGGTTGTGCTTGTGTGCAGCAGGACTGGTGAAATGAGTGCCAAAACATAGTACTTGTAGTAAAGTGAAATGAAACACTTTCATGTTGAAGTAGCCTTAGGAACGCTTTAACATCAGGAAAAGGTTTCGTATGAGTGACACTTGCCTAGGACGATATAACTGTACAAGAATTGGCAGATTTATATGGATGAGATAAGTGATATTTTGAAGAGTAAGTGCATGTTAATAAATAACGTAGAATAATGTATAAAACATGTAAGGTGCATTTGCCATGTCAAGACGTATAGCATTATTAACAAGAATGTTAAAGCAGGTCAGCTTTCATTGATCACCAGGCTTAATTTCCTAATCTAGGACAGCCCTAAGCTTTAAATTCACCCTGTACGATGACCGTGACCAACAATACATGCCTAAATGCACAGAAATGGATTTTTTTTTCTCTTGATCGCATCCACTTCTTTGCTCAGTGGTCAGTGGTCATCATTTCGGGTCAGGCTGCGCGTAGCTAGACAATGAAAGCATTAAATTGACCATTATGACTCCTATTTTAGCTTTGGACCCAGTTTACGTGCATATGCTCTGTTTTCCCTCAGAAATTGTAAAGCTCGACAGTATTTATGTGCGAATATTACATATATATTTATAAACACGTTTTTAACACGTATACTCTACTTGTTTTCTAAATCTAAATCTTTTGCTAATCGGCGGTTGCACATTTACTTAACATACTCGTTACATTAAGTATCAATATAAAAAATATGCTCAGACGTATTAAGACGTGTCCGTAGCCTTGTCTTGCAACATTGCAAGTTAGATTTAGGTAACTTCTTTAAGTGGGTGACAGGGAATACTTCCATATTTAATAAATCAGCTATGCTGGACAAATCTGCACTTGGTCAGAAATAAATCATAAATTAAAAGAATGGGCCTTCAGACATTGTTAGTTCTTGGATGTCAACATGCATGTACAGTGTACATGTATATGGCTGGAGATTTCAATTTTAAGTTGGAAAGTATAAATTTATTAATGGAAGCCTTCCCTTGAAGTAACAAGAGGCGTTCAGAAATAAAGAGCAAGTCGGTATGTTTAACTTAAATTACGTACCGTCCATTTAATTTGTTGATATCCATACCAGAATTATTAGATTGTATACAGTATGAGCTACATGTATACAGAATATTATACATGTTGATCGTTGTCAACTTGTTTGTTTCTAGATACATAAATTAATATAATTTACACAAGTTTGTTTATAGACAAATTTATGTAATCCAGAAACAAGTCGAAACAATTTGCATTAAGAAATTTTTATTTCCTCCAGTATAGACGTAGTTTTACGTGTATTCTTGATGTTAAAAGATGCAATACTTTTATTTCATGTATATTCTTGGTGTTAAAAGATGCATAACTTTTATTTCCTGTATATCCTTGATGCTAAAAGATGCATCACTTTTATTTCATGTATATTCTTGATGTTAAAAGATGCATCACTTTTATTTCATGGATATTCTTGATGTAAAAAGATGCATCAGTAAGGTTAATTTCATGGGTATCTTTATTGAAAGAATTGTGATTTGTCATACACTAATTATTTGTACTAATAATGCAGTGTTTTAATGCCCATTTATGTATTTGTAAGATTGTTGCATTTCACATCTCACACTACAAGTGTAATGCGGTCAAACATCTTCAAGAAATTTAGTTTAGTGTTTGAGTACAATTTGGCTGATGGATTTTGGCCATGTTTGAAGGCTTTTCAAGACTTCTTCGCTGGACCTTATTGCGTCTTCTGGCTTTTGTTCTTTTTCAGTTTGCGTTTCGTAGTTTCTGCTCGGCAAGGCCACTTGGTGGAAGCTTTTGTCGATAACTTTTGCGAAAAGAAGCGCATAATCGGCATACCAGCAGTCGATAACACTTAGCGCAAGAAACGTTAAGCATTTCGTGCGCCCATGGCTGTCGACTGCAGTTTTAATAATACCAAGAAACTAGGTTAACTGCTTTCTTCTCGCTTTCACTTCCTTTTGCTATTCTCTTCTTTTATTTTTCAAAGTATTTTTTTATTTCTCACTTAAGCATCGTGGTATTGCTTAATGTGTACCGGTGCAGGAGCTTTGGAATGCAAATGAAGGCATTTATTTGCTATTATATAGCGCCATTATTATTACTTATAGTTTACATAATTTGATCTTAAAGGTGCTATCTTTCTTCGTTGGTCTCCCAGTTCTGGCAACATTTTGGACATGTTGTACCTGGTTTGTTTCATGTTGAAAGATTTCATCAGCTCTTGAAAACTTATTTTAAAGACTATTTGATATTTTAAGAAATGTCGATGCAGGGCACCTGATTGCCTAATCTACAGTCAGGCATGGAAAGAGACATTTTGTAAATAAAATAAAACAAAGCATTTAATCGAAACGCGATTCTAACTAAATGGGTTTGGTATGAAATGGAATGAAAACAGTATTTTTTTTAGTGTAAATTAATGACGTCTTTGTAATTAATGTAATTAAACAAACATTTGTTATTAATTTGTACTATAAATACTAATTCTTTCATCACCCTTTCATACCAAACCCATTTTGTTAGAATCACGTTTCGATCAAATGTTTTTTTATTTTTATTTACAAATGACACATTTCTTGCCTCACCCCGTATAATAAATTCCATTTTATAAATATTAACTTTATTCAATTTGTTTCGAAACTGTACGTATGTTACAGTTTTATTGAGCCCTAATTTTAACAAACTATATAGTAGATTTAGTATGCGTTTTGAAAACTTTGGAAATGACATTTTTGGAAAAGGATTCAGCTGCGTTTTATAAAACTTTTTTTTAAAAAAAAATTCTAAATATTAGAAATTGAAATAAGTTTTCGAAACGTTAGTAACTGCATGTGTTAAGCTTTTCTGAAATATTTCTGTAATGAATGAATTTACTTGGCCTATTTCTCCCAGGCCATTAAATGGAATACTTGATTTTTCATTGAACATGCATGTACATGAACATGATAGCATACTGTATTGTTTCGAAGACTATACTTCTACAATACCATCTTATAGATCTTATAGGTTATGAATTCAAACTAGATCAGAACAGCCAGCGTGTTATAAATTTAAATTTGGTAAAATTTGTTTTACTTTATCTAGTATACATGTATATACATGCCAACTGCATTGCTCTGTATATATATAGGCCTACATGTAATTTGAGTTTTTTTATTCATTTCTTTTAGTGAAATTTATTGTAGAAATTCACTTATTTTCAAAAAAAAAGAGCTGCAATGTACGAATCCGAAGGATACTGTATGTTCGAGCGTGAACGCCCTCTATCGACGATTGGGGCAATTTTATTTTCTGTAACCTCACCCTCTAAGCTGGCAGCTAGCTTTTCTCATTTCCCTCTGCTGTTCTGTTGGGAAAATGTAATAACGTATTTTAGCCGAGCACTTCCATAATACCGCAGCACGGGTCAATATTTTTGTTTTCTGTTTAGTTTAATAATGGAAGACAATGGGGGGCATGACTGGAGGCAATTTCTCCACCGGATTTTCCTATACTCTTGGCCTTTTGTTTTTGATCTGAAAAGTGAAAGGGCTGCGAGCTAACATTTGACGTAATACTCAGAAGATATCTAGGCACGAAAAGCAATCTTTGCTAACTGATATGTGAGCCTTGGCCCGACTAAGTTAGGAATTGGCGCGAAAAGGGGACGAACACTGCAAGTGCTAAACTGCAATCTATGATGCATTTGTCTCGTAACCCTAATGTGGTGCTGCAAGCAATGACTTCTAATGCCACTGCTTTAACACTTTACAACGTCACACACCCACACCATTGTGTACATTAACGAATGTTTTAAACTGATGCATACTGTATAGTTTCTCCAATGGTTCAATGTACGAAGCAACTCTTGCTAAACGTGGTGTGCAGATACAGTATGTTTACATTTTCATACTGTATATGAATGTTTACTACAGGCGTTTGACAGGGACCATCCAAAAGCTACATTGTTAACATTATAATGCTGAATTATTTGTTTTTCGGTTAGTGTTTAATTAAATCAACTAATTCATTTTGATTTATTAGTGTCAAAAAGTTTTTATCTTTATCAGAGAAAAATTATCTTTTCAGTACTTGAATTTTGGAACAATTTTAAATCAACATTGTTTATATATATATATATATATATATATGTATATTTTATTAATCAATATTTTGTTTTAAAAAGATGTTTGCATATACATAAATTGTTTAAATGTTTTTTTTTCAAGTTTATTTCAATGTCTGATAGTTTAAATAAACCAACTAATTCATTTTGACTTATTAGTTGTCGAAAAAAGTTATCTTTATAAGAGAAAACAAGATTGATTAACTTTTCAATGTGATTTTTCTTTGATTGTTTGTTGATTGTTTCTGGTTGATTGATTGTTCAAACCAACATTGTTTATTTTGTTTATTAAACAATATTTTATATAAACAAAAAAATTGTGTGCATATACATTGTACATTTAATATGATAAATATGCAATCGTAATATCATTAATGTTTAATTCCTTGAAGACTATACATAAATAAAAATGCATAATTTATGATGCAGTGCACCAGAAAACAATATCCGAGGGCCTACATTATATGATAGCAAATGTTTGATTTTAAAAATCTTTATCACAAACTTTTAAAGTACGATTGCAAATAGCTCATTTATATACAAGCTTTAAAATCAGATGTTTTCCTCATATGCATACGTGCTATTAAGTCTTCCTTATGTCTCTGATGTGTTTTCTTAAAATTAGTAGTTAACGAAGTTATGAAGCCCTAGAAAGTATAAAATTGGCCTAATTGAAATGAAGCCATTTTGGCATTGCTATTCAACTCCTGCCCAACTTTTTAAGGTTTCATAACATTTTATAAATGTGTTTTCGAATTGAACTGATTTTTTTTGCAAATCTTTCATGCATTCGTTCACAAATTGCAATCCATTTTGGGTTGAGATTTTATGCCTTAAGACAAGCGTCGATTCCCAACTCCTGATGAGTTTGCCAAAAATCTTGGCTAGTTCAAAGAAGCAAAATTAATAAAGGGAACCGTTGCTTTGATTCCCTCTGGTGGCAGCCATTTTTATGAGCCTTTTATTGATTAATCGTCCCGGCCGGAAAACGAAGCAGCAGAGCGTAAGACTAAAGCTGTTCGCTCTTCTGCCTCCCAACTTATGCAAATGAGTAATTTATGAGGTAATTATGATCCTGTCGCGTGTGAAAGGCCAAGATGAATATAGTTGGCAACGATTTCAAATCAATGCACATTGTTATGCTAATTACGAATAATACGATGAGAAATCAAGAAGCGACGCCGTTTCAATGAGGAAATTGACGCCTTTTTCATTTTTTTTGGACACTTTTGTGAAAGTGCAAAAACTAGCAATTATTAACGCGACGAATGATCCTTTTTATTAAGATGGAAATGAATTTTACGCGCTATGTCTCGGAAACGATCGTGAGCCTGCAGAATGGAAACAAATGGTAGGTCGAAACGTGAACGTAGCTGGATGAAGTTCCTCAGACTTAGGTTAAAACATTTAAACAGGCATTCAAAACAACGCGTAAAAGTAAAAGCATTTGCTCAAAGTCAAGCTAGAGAACCGTATAAAAGCAAAAAAAGCATTTGCTAAAACAAGCTATAGAGCAACGTATAACAGTAAAAGTATTTGTTCAAGGTCAAGCCAGATACATAAGTCAAAGCATTTGCAATATTCATTGAAAGTAGGAACACAATTGCTTGGCCAGAAATTCAGCTTGTAACAACAGCGTTTATTTACTGATAGTCATCATAGTTTTAATTTGCATGTAAATTAAGCGTCTGCTATCGTTTGAAAGCAAGGCTTGAAGATATTTTCTAGAAGTGAAAACGTTTTCTCAGACTCAGTTTGAAACTTCAAGTCCAACATTTCATTTGATCATAGATTGTGTCATCACATTAAAGTTTAAAACAAATTATTTAAATTAGTTTAATTATTTAAGGTAGTTTGTCATTATGCATTTGTCTCCAAAAGATATTGTTAAAACGTGTAAACGTGCGCCTTAAAAATTAACAGAGACTTGGCATATTGCTCAAATGCAGTTCTCCTAAAGCCTGCTTGTCAGAGCTTGATTTAAATGCAAATTTAGCATAGCTAACATTGTTATTATACAGTTATCATGTTAAATAGATTGTGCTTATGTAATTTTTTTGTATAACTGTTATGTTTAGGATCTTACATGTATTCTTTTTTCCTTATTATTCTACGCATTGACTTCTTAGGCATAGTCTTCAATTGTATATACTCCTGTATATAGATCTTATTCGTTAAATACTTTTTTTTTCCAAAAAAATGCTCCTAATTATATCGCAACCTACAGATGTCCCTCTAGGATTTCGGGCCAAATAATTTGATTCTATTAACTTATGATCAATTGTGCGTTTTGATAATGAAATGAGTTTCACTTAAGCTTAATTGAGACACTATTCAGTTTATTATACTTTGTTATTACACACATGTTGTGTGTAATTTTTCCCATGGCACAATATTCTGTAAGTCCAAACTCTATTAATTCTGATCAAGGTTAAATGCTAGTCAATGTGATTTTATTCACAAGACAGCCTACTCTCTTCCAGAAATACGCATTGCTTATTTCGCACTAGTGGTTTTGTGCCAAGTGAAATGTAGCATTACGTCTTACATGTTTACCTTAGTGCTTCTTCTTAAATGATAAGCTTTAGGTAGTAAACTATGATGCTCTTCTATCTATACTGTAGAAGGTAGCATTGAGTAAGAAATGCCAAGGATGCAAGCTGTGGGAAGTTGCTTAGCTTAAACTGTTTTTGCTAATGAAAAATACACAAGACAACTAGGTCATTACAGACTGCTCGGTGTGAGATGTCTGACAACGGTGATAGGAATGTGCAATTTAATCTTATTTTCAAGACGTACAGTGTATTTCCCCGGAGTCAATGCATGTGAACTAAGTTGGAAAAAAAAAATGCCGACTGTCAACCTACTTGTAGGTGCGTTAGGTTTCGTACTGTTTATCTTTAAACTAATTATTTTTTAGCTTTTTCTACTCCGAAATTCGTTTCCTGCGTCAAGTTAGTAAACTTGATGAAACGCAGCAAATATTGACTTTAGCTAATTATGTGCGAGATTTCTTTTACTTTGTCAACTCTCTAGAAACTTAACTGCTTACCAGAAATTCTTAGTTTGCCAGACTAGAAATTGTGAGTATCATAGAGATGCATGGTTCTCATTCTGTCATGTCATCCAGAGGATGTGTGGAGTAATCACTATGGTTAGTTTCTGTAACGTATTCTCCTATCAAAATTCTGCCTAGTTTTAACGTCTCTTGACCAAGATTGATGTACGATGTCAAATTTCTTGTAAATATTAAACATATCGTACGAGTTTAAAAGTAGTTATTAGTCTTGTCATAACAGGTGCTTCGATATTTTTATGTCTCGTATGTGTTCCTGTAAAGTTTGTCAAGCTTGTTTACATCACTCAATATCCATACTGGCCGACAAAACCAAATTCAGTCAAGTTTTATCTTCAATGAAATACGATGGGTCCGTGAAAAAAGAGCTCTCGTAATGCGAATATCTGATAGGAAGGCTTTTAGAAAAGAGTTCGTACTATTTTATTTTAAAACTACTAATAAAAATGGATAAAACTACTGAATTTCCGAGTTCCCACGCATTTGCACTATTTTACATTTAAAACGAACTTTAGTATTAACATACTTGTAAACGTTTATACAAAATAAAAAAGTTACATGTATGTTATGAGTCATGACGTGGATTTTCCAATGAACCAATTGAAGACATAAACGGTCGTTGACGCCATCTTGAAAACGTCACCGCTTTTCTCGCCTGTATTTTTTAGTGGTTCGTGCTGACTTTTTCGGTTATCATTTTATTTTTTCATAGATTATGCAATGAACGCGATTTATTACGACAAAGTAAGCTCTCGTCCATTTTGTTTATGACAGCCAAAATGTAGAAATGACCTATGACACTTTTGATTTGCGCATGAGTGACGACGGTTGTTGTCTTCCAATTCGTTCGTTGTGAATCCATTATTAGGATTTCATACGAAATTTGATGAAACTTAATTAGTATTGTTGTAATCATGTTTTG
This sequence comes from Megaphyllum sjaelandicum, assembly GCA_034698745.1. Classification (NCBI taxonomy): domain Eukaryota; kingdom Metazoa; phylum Arthropoda; class Diplopoda; order Julida; family Julidae; genus Megaphyllum; species Megaphyllum sjaelandicum. The sequence continues at coordinate 1,674 of JAQGBX010001999.1, read as the reverse complement.
CCCGACTTGATGATAAAAAAAACCCCGAAATACGGTTTAAACGAACAAATATACAGTATACATGCGTTGAGATTCGTTTTAACGGTGCTGTAATGTTCTGCGTTAATTTTACGATACAGCACATTGTAGTTCTGATTGCCAATGGAGCCAAACTCTAAGAAATTGAATTTGTGCATTTTGTCCATCTTGAGGGATTGTTCTTCAGTGTGCTCAATCAAAGAATCCCAGGCAGAGATCTGGCAAGTACCTGGAGGACATTTTCAGCTTAACAAAGGTCCTTGACTGTGGACTGGTTTTAGATTTCCTTTCTACTTGAATAAATAAAGATGAGAAATGAACGAATGAAAGGATTAAGTTAGACGGAAAGAAGAGCTATAGTGTGCTGGAGGCATCAATTAATCAATGAGACGTACCACCGCTCATTATACGTTATGCCACATTAAATGCCTGCAAACGTCTCCCCTGTAGGCCATCAAATGCCTGCAAGCACAGCGTGAGTCTGATGGAGAGAAATTGAATGTTTTTTTTTTATAATTTACACATTATTGATTTTTAAAGCGAGTATGAAAATGGGTGCACAACTTTCACTGTGTATTCTTTATCCGGGGGAGATTTTCGCTTATGAAAAATGCATTTTGGGATTAAGGAGCAAAAACAATCATGTTTTAATGCACAGCTTTTGATACTAACCTTGTCATCGCGATGTTGCGAATTGCGATTTGAGGAATGAGAAATGGACGTGTTTCGATGATGCACTTTGATCGCTGAAAATCATCGTGGATTTAATGAAACTTTCAAATATTGGGAAAGTTTATGTTGAGCATCTTGTGTTGTCAATGATTGTAACGTCTAGTAGTTTGGATGCGATTAAAAGGCATCTACGATGTGCATAGATCACATCCATTTGAACTATTCTTACAATAAGAATAGTTAATGTTCTTGAAAAAATAACAAAATTAAGTGTTGCTAATCGTGTTAACGTTTTACATGTACAGTATACTGCAGTAATGCATTTTTTTAGAACAAGTCCAAGTTGCTGAAGAAATGTGTAGCAACTTGTAGAAAATGATAGCAAATAGCACTTGGTTGACAGTGTAGTAGAATGTTTACGAAGGACTCGTACATTTTTAAAATATGCAACAATATATGCTTGCTTAATTTCTCAAGGTTAGGCTGGTGAGAAAAATTGTCCAAATTATGTAACTTTATACCATGAATAGGTAAGATATCATAGTTTTTTACAATTAACGATGATATTATGAGAAATCAAACATGTGATAAAACAAAAAAATCTAAATTTATTTAATCTATATAAATAAAAATGCAAAGTGGGTTTGTACATAACCGCAAATCTCCGAAAGTTATTTACCGATTGCTTCCAAATTTTTACAAGTCGTTACATTCGAATACAGGAATGTTCTTTTATAGTTTTTATTTAGATGTCACATCTGTGACAGCTAAAAACTTGCTTTTTAGAATACAAAAATTACACTGTGACATCACATTCAAAGCCGCGTGTCATTGCACGTGGCTGCACCGAGGGATAGTAGGGATTACTTGGAAGAGATCATACGGAAGAGGGGGGCTGATATAGGGACTTGGAAACTTGGAAGAGATGAGTCCGGCCGGGGGGGGTGGCTCATCTGAAATAGGGACTTGGAAGGGATGATATCG